>JXCR01129651.1:164468-197215 GCA_002079205.1 Phalaenopsis hybrid cultivar
AGGAAGACTTGGGCTTATTGTATTAAAAATGATCTTAATTTACTAGAACTAAATGAAAATATGACACTAAATAGGACGCAATGGAGAAAAAGGATTCATGTAGCCGACCCCACGTAGTGGGATTAAGGCTTTGTTGTTGTTGTTGTTGTTGTTGAGGAAGAATACTTTTAATATATTAAAAAAACTCTACTTTATGATTTTCACCAAGTATTTTAGTTTAGAAGGAGAAGTAAAAGTAGTATTGTAGTGATAATTGTAGGATATAATCAAAACCAAACCTTTATCGACTTTCCAAGCTAGGGCGTGTTATTCTAAATTAGAACTTATCTTGAAAGCCGCTGTGATTAACCACAATCTCCTTGGGATTGATATTCGGGTCTTAATCAGAAAGCCCTATATTACTTAATAACGATACATATACTTGCATAAAATCCCTAAAAATATAATTGAAATCTTACTTTGCTTGTGATCAAGTTTTTGGTGTCATTACCAGGGATTAAAATCTTCAATTAGTGGTGTAAACTTCATAAATCCTTACATATAAAAAATATTAGGATCAGCAACCGACCACGATTGATGATGACAGGGGTGGTGCTGGACTTCGACTCCTTCTCAAAGATTTAAGATCTCTCTCAAGTCTCAAGCTCCCCCCATGAGAGGGGCGAGACTCTATTTATAGTATTCCAGGTGCAATCAATGCAAAAATATGAACCATTTTGATCGGACGGTTTGAATAGCTTCCTTCAATCAGACGACGTTTGAAGAACATTTGAGTTCCTTAATGATGTCGTAATTGAACAATTTTGAGCTCGTTGGATCTGTCTTGTCGAGACACCTGATTCGACTACAGGTTTGCTAGATTTGACATTTGTTTAACCTTTTAAATTGTTTGAAAAACTTTTAAGAATGGTTTAATAACTTGACCTGAGCTTGATTCGATTCAGATTGGATCAATTTTTATAACAATAGATTCTTCTTGTTGAGCCGGTCAGTTTGATTATAAATTTACTAAAATTAAAGTGTTAAATAAATTTTTATCGAGATTTGAATATTAATAAGACATTTTCAGGTCTATCTCAAGCCACGAGATTTGAGTCCCTATAAGGTTTTAAGAGTTAGATCGGTAAATATTGACATCTTCTGTAAAAAAAAAAAAATCGGGTAGGTGTAAGGTTTTAAGTGTTAGATTGGTAAATATTGATATATTCTGTAGAAAAAAAGAAAAAAAAAAGAAAAGGTGACGACCCTATTCTGCCCGTCCTCTGTTTCCCTCTAAAATGCTCTTCCAGCACTGCCTCGCCTTCTGTAGGATTTCTCGGGTCCTTTTTCTTTCTACAAGAAAAGGCCTTAAAATGCCTAGCTCCAGAGCCATGCCCCGACCACTTTCTTCCAAAACCGTAACCTCGGTTCCAGGTTTGCTCACTTTTTCTGATTTCTTCAGTCCGTATCGTTGATGGTTATTTCTCTAAAACGGCTTCCTACTTATTTTCGGTTCTGAAGGGGCCCCAAAATTTCCTATTCGAGCTCGCGTGAGGAGGAACAGCAGAAGGAGGATGGTGGAGGTTACCATGGATGTTCCAGGAAGGGAAGCACCCGAACCCAAAGTAAGTTCATAATCCTACATTCTCAGGTTTCCGCTGAATTTGGAATTGTGTATTTTAATATTTGTAGCAGTTTGATTTGGGGGAATATTGGAAGTATACCATGCATACAAGATAATTTTTTCTTGGCATTTCCGTAACAGTTTAAAATTACATAACTAGTTTTACTTCAGGGGGTGTCTTGCAATGGANTGTTTGATTTGGGGGAATATTGGAAGTAAACTATGCATACAAGATAATTTTTTCCTGGCATTTCCGTAACAGTTTAAAATTACATAACTAGTTATACTTCAGGGGGTGTCTTGCAATGGATTTAACCCAAAATTTATGCAGGATTTAAGTGAAATCCTGCCAGACTGCCATTTTGGACCCCGGATGCTGTAAATCTGGATTCCGTGGATTTTGGCTGTACATCCNTAGCAGAAGGAGGATGGTGGAGGTTACCATGGATGTTCCAGGAAGGGAAGCTCCCGAACCCAAAGTAAGTTCATAATCCTACATTCTCAGGTCTCCGCTGAATTTGGAATTGTATATTTTAATATTTGTAGCAGTTTGATTTGGGGGAAGATTGGAAGTAAACCATGCATACAAGATAAATTTTTCTTGGCATTTCCGTAACAGTTTAAAATTACATAACTAGTTTTACTTCAGGGGGTGTCTTGCAATGGATTTAACCCAAAATTTATGCAGGATTTAAGTGGAATCCTGCCAGACTGCCATTTTGGACCCCGGATGCTGTAAATCTGGATTCCGTGGATTTTGGCTGTACATCCCGTAAATCTTAAATCCCATGAACCGATGGATTGCAGGGCTTGAGATTTAACTTTGTGGGCTTCCGACTGTCTCTAATAGCTATAAAAACTTATTAAATCCTTGCAAAAATTGCCAAATAATTCTATTGGATATACATGATTTAGTAAATCCGTTGTTAGACAAATATCCAGATTTAACCCATTCAGGATTTAGTAAATCTAGATTTACGGGATGTACTAAATCTTAATACGTTAAATCTCATCTGTTGCCAGACAAACAACTCACCGTTTAGTTTCCATGATTCTTTGTCACAAGAAAATTTTCAGGAATTTTCTTTCAATGAAGTTTACTATATATATCGTCTGGAAATTTATTGTTGTGATGGTGGTTATCCCTTCTGTTTAAAATTTTTTAATTGGATCTTTTCGAGGATTTAATTTACTGGGATTTGTATGAAAATGTGAAATGTGACTCTTGTCTGACTGACGTCACTTTGTAGTCTGATAGGTTGCCAGATATAGAAGAGTTTGTGTACAATCCAGTCCAGGCAGCTGAAAGTTCTAAATCAGGTAATGATGTCCTATTAACTAGCACTTCTGTTTTTCAGTATTTGATCTTATTGATGCTTGTGAAACACAAGTGAATTTTCTCCAACTACAACCATCGTAAGTAATAATTTGTTTCTTATGTGTAGATGAAGCTTTCAATAGTTTTTTAATTTCTTTTTCTATCTTACTGTGTGTGGAGGTAGTGCCCATAACCCTTTCCTCTCCTTTTCACACTATTTTGGTGAAATCAATGATAGGTTCTTAACTTAGAAGCATATTTTCACTGTCTTTTTTTGTTTTTATTTTTTCTTGTGTGTGTGTGTTTTGGCGGTGGGGTGGGAGTGGTTGATTTGTTGTTATGGTTTTGATCGAGTGGTGGGCTATGCATCATCAAGCTTCACTTTATAACTTTATTGCAATAGCATAAAATTGCACCCTTAAAATGCATGGATTGTAGTCATTATCCATCTTTAAGAATCTTTTTCAAAACAAATGCTACAAATAGAGTTTTTGGCCGTTTTTGCAATGGGGATCTTATCCAGGGGAAAAGAGCCTTTTCTTGGGGAGAGTTTTGAGAGGAGCTTTTCCTGAAGGGAGAGGGTGCTTTTGGGAAAGAGGAGAGCTCTTGGTAAGCTTCTTCTTCCACCTCTGCATCCTCTTCCTCTTTTTATTCCCCTTCCATTAAGCTCGAGGAGAGTTCTTATTGGATATGGTTTTCTTGAGGAAGCTTTTAGGTGAGTTCTTTTTCATTCTCCTTCCACCACTTCATCTTCTTCATTCTCCTTCCATCATTTTTTGAGAAGATTGAGGGAGAGTGCAGGAGAGAAACTTTGGAGGAGATTCTTGAGCTTTTCTTAAGAAGGAGAGCTTCATCCCTCCTTCCGACGTCGTAGGAGCTTGGAGCAAGTCAAGAGAACTCTTCTCCAATTACTCCTCTAAAAATGGTTTACTTCTTCCTTAACAAGCCACTTAGGCGGGTCTAGGGTTTGTGTTAGTGGGAAGCCGCTAGGTTAGGGAGTATTTTTTGTGCGATTTCCTACAAATCCATGAGATTTCCCTAAGCTCTAGTCCTTAATTTCATAATACAACAATAACAACAACAACAAGCCTTTATCCCACTAAGTGGGGTCGACTACATGAATCCTTTTTCTCAATTGCGTCCTATTGAGTGTCATATTTTTATTTGATTCTAATAAATTAAGATAATTTTTTATAAAATATGCCCAAGTCTTTCTAGGTCTATCTCTGCCTTTCTTAACACAATTCAAATCTAAAACATTTAATTTCCTAACCGGATCATCTGATGGTCGACGTTTAATGTGACCAAACCATCTAAGATAACTCTCTCTAAATTTGTCAGCCACTGGAGCTGCACCAACTCTTTTACAGATATATTCATTTCACAATTTGTCTCTAAATGTAAAACCACCCATCCACCTAAGCATTTTCATCTCGACAACACTTAACTTAGTTTTATGCTTCCCTTTTAAAGACCAACATTTTGTGCCATAGAGCATTGCAGGTCTCACCACCATCTTGTAAAACTTCCCTTCAGTCTAAACCACACTTTTCTATCACACAATAGGCCCGATGCATTCCTCCATCTCAACCAACCAACTTGAATTATACTAATAACATCCACCTTTATATCACCATCGCTTTGAACAATATACCCGTGATATCTAAAATGTTTACCTTTTAATGATTTGATAACCATAGTTATTACTCTATCCCTAAAGCTACTATTACTAAAATTACATTCCATGTATGTTGTTTTAGCTCTACTCAAGCGAAGGCCTTTAGACCCCAAAGTAGACCTCCAAAATTCAAGTTTTTTTTTGATCTCTTTCTCTAGTCTTATTTACAAGAGGGATATCATCAACAAAAAACATATACGAAGGTACATCCTCCTGTAAACATCCAGTAAGAGCACCATAACTAATGCAAAAAGATATGTGGGCTTAAAGCCGATCTCTGATGTAATGCAACTAAATAAAAAAAAATATTTGGTCAATCCTCCTTTTGTTAGAACACGAAGTAACAATTCGAGTATATCTTTTATGACTTGAATATAAAACATATCAACTCCTTACTTCTCTAGAACTCTCCGTAGGATATCTCTTAAAGCTTTATTGTAAGCTTTTTCTTAATCAATCTCTCTGTACTTCTCCATCAAATCTCTCAATAAATGTATAGCTTCTATAGTAGACCCGCTTGACTTAAATCTAAATTGATTATGAGAAATCTTTGTAATACATCATAGCCTTTGTTCAGTTACCTTCTCCCATAATTTTAAAGAATGACACATCAACTTAATTCCTCTATAATTTGCACACTATTGTGCATCCCCTTTATTCTTAAAAATGGGGCCAAAAAAACCTTAGGCATTTTTTTAGTTTTTAAAATAATATTAAAGTGTTTAGCAAGCCAAGAAACTCCTAAATCTCCTAAATATTTTCACACTTCAATTGGGATATCATCAGGTCTTGCAGACTTTCCACCATTGATTTTCTTTAAAGTCTCTGTAACTTCTTTTTTACTAATGTGATAATAAAAATGAAATATTTTATTATTATTTACAATTTTAAGATCAGTAAGGTCGATTGTATTTTCAGACTTCATTGAAAACTTTATCAACTTAACTCACCCATCTATATTGAATATCTTTTTCTAAGAAAATCACTTTTTGATTTGTATTTTCAGGCTTCATTGAAAAGTTTATCAACTTAACTCACCCATCTAAATTGAATATCCTTTTCTAAGAAAATCACTTTTTGATTTTCCTCTTTAATACACTTTACTTGACTTAATTTTTTACTTTTCTTTTCTCTTTCTTTGTCTAGTTTATATAATATGCTCAATCTCTTTTATTGAATAAAATATTTGCAATAATAAAATCATATACTAAAACAAAATTTACTATGACTCTACCTTCTTCATTAATCACTCTAATACTGTAGCCGCCATGAATATTTCTAAAAATTTCTACAACTCTTCCGACATGTCCATTTAAATCTCCTTCAATAAAAATTCTTTCTTCAAGTGGTATCATTTGTATTAATTCTTCTAGGTCATTCCAAAATTTTTCTTTAGAACCTATGTCTGAACCTACTTGAGGAGCATATGCACTTATAATATTAAAAATCTTAGTATCAACAACAATCTTAAGAGCTATAATTTTATATCCAATTCTATTAATTTTACAACATTATCTTTCAAATTCTTATATATAATTACACTTGCACCATTTCTAGTGCGACTCTTATCTGAATACCAAAGTTTAAAACCTAAGCTATAAATTTCCGTAGCCTTTTCTTAGTGCAACTCTTAGCCTTTTCTTACCTGAATACCAAAGTTTAAAACCTGAGGGTTTAGGATTTTTTAATGCAAACTTAGAATGAGATTTGCTTAAAAAGATGCCAAAGTCAAATTTTATAGTTGACCAACCCGTAGTTTAGTTAAATATTTAGTCTATTCTGGTGTAGAATCTTTAAACACTTGCAACCCACACAAAATAATAATTTGAAGGTAAGCAAAGTACGAAATTTACAGGGAAAAAAAAAGAAAGAATAAACGTAGTTCTTTGATCTATGCTTATATTGCAAAAAGGAGAACCAAATTATAGAAAATTTGACNGACTCTTAGTTTACATCATTTCTAGTGCGACTCTTATCTGAATACCAAAGTTTAAAACCTAAGCTATAAATTTCCGTAGCCTTTTCTTAGTGCAACTCTTAGCCTTTTCTTACCTGAATACCAAAGTTTAAAACCTGAGGGTTTAGGATTTTTTAATGCAAACTTAGAATGAGATTTGCTTAAAAAGATGCCAAAGTCAAATTTTATAGTTGACCAACCCGTAGTTTAGTTAAATATTTAGTCTATTCTGGTGTAGAATCTTTAAACACTTGCAACCCACACAAAATAATAATTTGAAGGTAAGCAAAGTACGAAATTTACAGGGAAAAAAAAAGAAAGAATAAACGTAGTTCTTTGATCTATGCTTATATTGCAAAAAGGAGAACCAAATTATAGAAAATTTGACAAAATCATAGTTACACACACAAACCAGCACAAATTGCATATATTTAAACACAATAAAATGATAAAAGTCATAAAAATCCAAGCGAAACAGTAGTCAAGAGAGAAAATTTTCCATGGAACTTACCGAACTTTTTATTCATTATTTCATTATAATGTGTTAAGGGTTTTGTTTATAATTCAAATAACCCGATGATATACATATTAGTGGTTCTATTTATAACAACCCTAAAATACTCAAAGTTTGTAATTTTTAGAATTCCCCGTATCTACGTAAAAATTACATGTTTTGATTTATTGAGCATAAGAATATATACCCAATTCCAAGCTTTTCTTTCATGTTTACTTTGTTGATTCTATTATACTAAATTATCTAGGATATGGGAAGCTGACAATGCCACATAAGAAAGAAGCAAAACAAGGCATGTACCTATCCCAAAAAAAGAAAAGAAAAAACATTAAAACCCCATGAGGATTGCATCTAAATGTTAGAAGGTAATATCCACAAAAGGCAAAAGCAGTCGACATGAAATAATGAGAATAGAGAAGTCTAACTTGTTGTATAGGCTACACATTACAAGATTGCAGGAGTCGAACAAATATACAGTGTATAATCTAGGAAGGGAAAAATTCAAAAGTAAACCATGTGAACTGCCTCATCAGTATGATTAAGGAAACTTGGAACATGTAACTTGTGCTCTCAACGAGTGTAAATATTAAATTTCAGTCAAATATCCTTTATTCATTAGCTTTATTATAATAGTTTATCAATATATGATAAATTTTTAAACTATTTTCTCATCCAAATTGTGATGCATAAATACTAACCACATATATGCTCTAACTTCACCATATTTATAAATTGTTTAAAATATGAAAATTGAAAATTCAGGTGTTTTATCCTGAGTGAAGCACAATGTGATCCTTAAGGTGGCTTGAGGCTTAAGCCTTGAACCATAAAGATAAATGAACTCATATCGTGGAAAATAATTTATCATGTGCCATAATTAACATATTTATTTTCTTTGTCATCATATATCACGTAATCTAATAACAAAAAATAGGAAAAGTAATTGTCAATCTTAATTATTTATTTAAAGTGGAAGTGTGAAATTTATTAGAGCATCAATTCAAATCACATTCAAATTTGTTTCGAATTATGATTGACCAAGGTTCAAAAATATTTCTTACATATCCAAACCTTACTTGAAACATGATTGAACATGGTTCAAACCATACTCAAAAGTAGTGTTCAAATCTTATTTAAGCTATATTTGAATCATATTCAAACAAGCAAGTTTAAAAAATATTTGAACAAGATACAAATTATATTTTATCAGGTTTCAAATAAAATTCAAACACATAGTCTAACAATAATGAAGTTATATTAGTCGAACACTTGTTACAATTCATTTTAAAGAATTGTTCGATGCTCATGCCTTATATTAAAAAGCCTAAGCCTCGTTGGGGACAATGAAGTTAGGCCTCAAGGAACTTTCATGCATTCCCCAATGAGGCTTAAACCACAAAGAATTTTCATGCATTTGGGGCCTATTGTTCAAAGTGATGGTGATATAGATGGGGATGTTATTAGTAGAATTCAAGCTGGTTTGTTGAAGTGGAGGAATGCTTTGGGCCTATTGCGTGATAGAAACATACCACTTAGACTAAAAAGAAAATTTTATAAGATGGTGGTGAGACCTGCAATGCTCTATGACGCAGAATGTTGGCCTTTAAAAGAGAAGCATAAAACCGTGTTAAGTGTTGCCAAGATGAGAATGCTAAGGGATGAGTGGCTTTACACTTAGAGACAAAATGCGAAATGAATATATCCGTGGTAGGGTTGGTGTAGCTTCAATGGCGGACAAAATTAGAGAGAGTCTTCTTAGATGGTTTGGTTGCATTAAATGTCAACCATGTGATGATCTGGTTAGGAGAGTAGATGTTTTAGATTTGACTTATATTAATAAAGACAAATGTAGACCTGGAAAGACTCGGGCATAATTTATAAAAAATGATCGTAACTTATTAAATGAAAATATAGCACTCAATAGGACACAGTGGAGAAAAAGAAGTCATGTAGCTACCCCACTTAGTGGGATAAGGCTTCTTGTTGTTGTTGTCATACTGATGCATGCCTTTAGGCATATGCTTTGAATGGTTTTTTCAACCATACATTCATGTAACTCTTCTTCATGTTAGCTTTTCATTTTTATGCTTTCAATTTTAGTACCTTAAAGATGTTGAAAGACATCTTGATGGTTAGTATCAAATTAGTTACATTATTATATTTCACTTGCTGTATTGAGATTTATGTTTCATTGGATCTTGCCTTGTAGGTATTATCGCTTATATTGATACAAAGATGGTGAAATCCATTTCCATTGGGTCAAAAGGTACTTCAAGAGGTCATAACATGATCTGTTCTTCTTGTTTACATAACTATGCATTTCTAAACAGTTATTAGTTCTACATGGATACTTTTTTTGCAAGCAAATACATTTTAGAGTGAATATTTCTTTTGACATAGTGGAAATGCCAGCGAATTGGGAAATAGTTCTTGATGGAATAAAGAAAATGAGGTTCTCGGGAAATGCTCCGGTAGATTCCAAGGGTTGTGAGAAGGCTGGTAGATTCCTTCCTCCCAAGGTATAGTTAACATTTGATTTCATCATCGAGAACATGATAGAGCCTATTCTTGGTTTCTCTTTTAGACACAAGCATGCAAATTTTTACAACTAAGATTAGCTTTAATTTGTAAATCATATGAATTTTTTTTGAGATAAATAAACTTAAATCTATACTCAAATGTTCTTCCTCTGTTAACAGCTTTTTGTCTTTTCGTTAGTATTAATTATAATATTCTTTTTCATGAAGCTTCTATGTGAGAATTTTGTTGCCATAATTCTATCTCTTAACTTCAAACTTTTGAATTCTATTTTTTTAAACTTGATACTTGTATGATAAAAACATAAATTAGGCACTATACTATTTGGTGACTAAATTTTCTTTCCTTTATATTTATCCTAAACTAAAGACATTGGTGGAGCTTAAGGAAAGTAATAAATGTAATAGTTCTTAAAAATATTTCATTTATTATTAAATTTTGAGGCAATCTATATGAAAATTGATAAATCAAAATCAAAAGATGCTCCATATATAAAAGAAATTATCTTCAGGCATGTTGTTTGTCGGATTACGGTGATTCACCATCTATCTGATGAAATAATTCTAATCAAGGATGATGTTTCTTCACATTCGGTCTTCACAGAATGGACAATCGAAAATCATTAAGCCGATCGAATGATGTTTGGTCAGCTGAATGAATCATGACTAATCGAACGAATTCCAAGCAACCAAATTGGTCAGATACGAATGAAAAACAGTGTTTAAGGCAGTTACAGAAATATAGCAGTGCTAATAGCGGTAATGGGATCAGAATAAATGTTATGCAGTTACAAATGTATAAATATAATGACTCATTAATTGTATTAATTACTCCTTTTAAGTGGAGACAAGCATGTAATTTACCAAATGTTACCTATAAACTATAAATAAGAGGATTATTTTCAAGAAAGAGGACTCCAAACAGAATTCTCACTAAAATATAGAGTGTTCAAATCTTTTTTCCTTTTTGTTTCGTCTGACTAACACTCTTTTACTCGAGCGTGCTTCACAGGACAATTTAGGATCCAACATCCTAATAGGTGTGACGAGCGTGGAATCATACTTTCTACAAGACGAGGGGCACGTCATGGTGAAGGGACACATGAAGGAGAAACCTCCAACATGGAGTCTCTTCGGGAATTCACATAACAACGAATCCAGGTATTCCATGATCGGATGACAGGACAAATTGCGGAGTGGCCCTAGTGGTGCTAGAGGGAAGAGCACAACCTCTCCCACAACCTGATCCACCAGCATTTGAGCCTCAAGCCCAACAGACGCCCCAAGCTGTCGAATGAGTGGAGTCCCAAAACCAGGATAGTGCCAGATCTGCGCAAAGGGAAGGACCGCTACCAGAAGCGATAAAAATCTATCGCAGGATGGAGAATGCGTTTGCTCGTCATATCGTGGAAGCCAAGCAACCGAAGAAGTTTAAGGTTCCCACCTTGGAACTATATAAAGGTTGAAGCGACCTTGTTAACCATATTGCGTCATTTGAGTCGGCAATCCACCTTCTCAATATCTCCGACTATTGCGTCATTTGAGTCGACAATCCACCTTCTCAATATCTCCGACGCATTAGAATATTGGCTATTCTATTCCACACCGAGAGATTCCACTCTTAGGTGGTTCAACGGGCTTCCCTTAGAAATTATTAATTCCTTGAGAGACTTAAAGAAGTGTTTTTTGCTCCAGTTTGCTAGAGCCTTAAAACCACGCAAGAATTCAAATTCTTTGTGGTATATAAAACAAAGATCGAACGAGAACCTACGGGCATATGTTACATAGTTCCAGAAAGAGATGCTTAAGGTTCAAAACCTGGAGCCGACACTTTCCAAGGCAACCTTAGCACAAGAATTGAAGAGTCCACAATTTCGATATTTTTGGGTTTAAGGAAACCCAAAACGTTAGCTTAACTCAGAACTCCTAGAGCTGGCCAACAATTATATTGCGGTAGAAGAGTATATGATCCAACCGATTTTCAAAGGTGAGAAATCGGATCGGCAGTCGGGCAAAACATTCAAAAGATGATAGATGGAGACAAAAAGGTTGTTCTCATCCTAAGCATGAGAGAGGTTGCTCCTCTTGAAGAGATAAAGAAGACGAACAATATAGATGCGGGCATAGCCGATCAAATGACCAGTTTACAGGATACCGAAGGATGTCTAGGTTTACACTACTTCGAGTTTCTATGGTGAAACTCGTAGAAACAATAGAAGACAAGGAGCATTTCCGAAAGGTGACTCCCATTAAGGACGGAGCTTCACTCCGAAAACCCCAACAAATATTGTAAGTATCACCGAGACCACGGGCATGACACCGAGGAGTGCAATTACCTCCGTAGCATGGTAGAATAGCTGACCCTAGCCGAAAAACTCAAGGAGTTTGTAGCCTCAAAGGGTCACACTTGACTGAAAGGTAAGGCTCCAACGGAAAGCGAGTTGGGGGGGGGGGACTGACTAGGACCAATGTCATTCACATTGCAGGAATATTATCAGCTATACAGGGAGGCGATTCATATGCTAGGGTCGATCGAACAAGAAGCTGATCGGGGAATTATTATGCCGTGATGCCCGTTCATATGCTAAGTAGGCAGTTTTATTATTGATACTGGGTGCTCGGGGAATATTTATTCGAAGCAACGTTTGAAAATATGAATTTGACAATCTATCGGTTAATTGCACCGACTGGCGAACGAAAGGAGACACTTTGTATAATAGCGCTCTCTATTACTTGGGAGAAGATGACAATCGATTTACCAATATGGAGGATTTTCTAGTGGTTGACGCACGACCAACCTACAATGCAAAATTCGGTCGGCCTCTCTTACCACGTAGTTGTGAAATTTCCATGTGACTCGGTGATAGTTACTATACGTGGAGATTTGGAGCATGAAGCATTGAACATACAACACCAACGAGAAGGAGACCTTGAAACTGACTAAGCTATTGTCAAAATCTCAGTGGGTCTAGAGGGTCCTAATAAATGTTTTCTATTCAATGAAACATTTGATGCAGGTCACAAATGTAGGTTGATCTAGATTCTCTAGGAATACTACGATATTGTCGAATGGACGGCGACCGAAATGCCTAGTATTCACATTGACGTTGCTTGTCATAAACTCAACGTCAGCTAAGCTGCCCAATCAGTAAAGCAGAAGATTTCATCGACAGTGGCAACTCTAGCTGAACCAATTTGCGAGGAAGCCAAGAAACTTTTGGAAGTCAGATACATCTGAGAAGTTCAATATCCCTCCTGGGTGTCCAACATACTCATAGTGCGAAAGTCCAACGACAAATGAAGAATGTGCGTGGACTTCACAAAATTGAACATCGCTTGCCTGGAAGGACGACTATCCACTACCCCGATCGATGCGCTAGTGGACTCTGTAGTTGGATACTCAGTCATAAATTTTCTCAACGCTTTCTCCGGATATCATCAGATCAAAATGCAAAGGACCTATGCGGAGAAGACAACTTTCATTACTAGTGATGAATTGTATTGTTTTACTGTAATGCTCTTTGGGATGAAAAATGCCAGCTCAACTTATCATCACCTAATGGATGTAATTTTTTCTGAACAAAAGGAAAAAACATTGAAGTCTACGTGGATGATGTGTTATTGAAAAGTAATATACCCGAATAACATCTGCGTGATTTAAAAGAATTATTCCAAATGCTTAGGAAATTTAATATGAGATAAAACCCGTTGAAATGCATGTTTGGAGCCTCAACGGGGAAATTCTTGGGTACCTCTTAACACAAAGAAATTAAGGCTAATCTATAGAAAGTAAAGGCACTCCTTGACATGCTTTCTCCCCGAAACACCAAAGAAATGCAAAAGCTCACCGGTTGGATAACAACCCCGAGTCGATTTATTTCCAAATATGGAGGCAAATGTGTCGTTGTCCTCAAATTACATAGGAAAGTGAAGGTGTTTGAGTGGACAAATGAATGTGAGCAAGCTTTCCAAAATTTGGAGCAGTCGTTAATCTGTCCACCACTGCTGCAAAGTTTGAATCCAAAGGAAGAACTTTCACTTTAATTGTTAGTCATCTCAGAAGCCATTAGTGCGGTCTTTGTCCGAGAGATGTCAGGGAAGCAATTTCCGTTTATTTTATCAGTCGGGTCCCCAGAATAAGGTATCCTCTCATGGAGAAACTAACGTTTGCTCTTATTGTTTCTGCTCGCAGGCTATGACCATATTTCCAGACTCATTCGATGAAGGCGATCACTGACCATCAACTTAAGTTGATATTCACCCGACTAGAACATTCTGGTTGATTATTAAAATGGTTCATGGAGCTCAGTGAGTATGACCTTACATCCCTCGGACGACATTTATAGCTCAAGCTGTGGCGGATTTCCTGGTGGATTTCTCGGAATCGAGCAGATCGAGTGAAGAGCATGGGGTTGAAATGCAAGTCTCGATCCTTCATGGGATGGTGCTTTGGGCCAAACTACAGCAGGAATTAGGCTGGCTTTAAGCGGTCCGACTAGAGAGCATATTTATAATTCAGTCGTTCTTATTTTCACTGTCACGAATAATCAAGCGGAATACGAAGCAATCATAGTTGGGCTTCAATTAGCTCAAGAAACGGGCACACTGCATCTAATAGTGAAGTCTGGTTCTCAACTAATTGTTAACCAAGTTAATGAGGAATTTGAAGCTTGAAATGAGATGATCAGATACTTGAATAAAGTAAAAATGAAAATTGGTAAGTTCATAAGCTTCCATATCGAACATGTTCGGTGAGAGGAGAATCAAGTGACAATTCTCTTTTCAAAAAATATGCACGTTGGGAATGGAGATCCTCAAAAGCTTCTTCAGCCGTTCATCAAAGAGCCGGAAGTAATGGAGATGGAAGCGGATGATACAAAAGGATTGGTAGATCTTTATCTCCACTACTTCAAAACAGGAAAAAATCTTGAAGCAGTGACTGATCCACGGAGGTTCAAATTGAAATTCGCCCAATATCTTGTCATTGGAGACACATTATTCCGATGATCAATTACATCATTGCTTTTATGTTGTTAAAGAGAGTGAAGTAGAAGACATCCTACTAGAAGTACATTTAGGCGAATGCGGAAGCCATTCAAGGGGAGAAATTTTGGCTTATCGAGTACAAAGATAAGGTTACCTTTGGCCAGCCCTCTTGAAGAATGCGTAACGGTTTTCTCAAATGTGTGAACATTGTCAGAAATATGCTCCGCTACAACACCAATCGGCTCATAAATTACAATCTATTATTAATCCCTGGCGTTTCGCCGTGTGGGGACTGTATAGTCTCCAAGGGGACATAAGAAATTTCTTTTAGTCGCTGTAAATTACTTTTCTAAATGAATAGAAGCTAAAGTTCTTGCTCGAATCACTACAAGCGTGCTTGAAAATTTTATCTGGACAAATACTTTGTCAGTATGACTTACCCCTAATACTCATTACAGATAATAGAACTCAGTTCACTGACCAAGGGATGAGAAATTTCTACCAGAGTCAAGGAATTAATGTGAATTTTTCGTCCGCACATCACTCCCAAGCCAATGGTCAAGCTGAAGTTGCGAATAAAATCATCATGAACTTGGTAAGGAAGAATGTTGAAGGTGCAAAAGGTAAATGGGCGGATATGCTTCCTTCAGTCTTTTGGGCTGTCTGAACTTCTTCAATAAAAATCAATCGGACAAATGCTATACATGTTTTCCCATGGAATGGAAACCATGTTATCGGTTGAATATAGTCATCATAGTCAAAAAGTCATCATTGCAACGTCTTTTGACTAGGAGGAGCTCATTGATTGGCAAGGTGCAAACCAGGAAGGAGCTTCACTCGCTCTTAATCTGTTAGACGAAATTCGAACAAATGCTGCTCTGCATCAAAAAGAAATGAAGAAGACAAACCACTATTACAACAAACATGTACATGAAAATACATTTTTTTAAGGTGATCTAGACCTGAAGAGGCCGATCCAGCCTCAAGAGGCCAGTCGGTCGGCGAGCTTGATCGGACATGGACTGCACTGTTTATCATCGTCCAAAAAGTTGCTGTTGGTGCATACAAATTAAAGACATACACGGGGAAAATCCTCTCACGAACATTAAGTGGGGACGACCTCAAAATTTTTTTTCCATAAACAAAACAATTATTTTTCTATTTGTGATCAAATTTGAGAAGTAATATTATTGTTTGACTTAATTTTTTTAGAAAGCTGTTTGTAATTTGCTGAATAAAATAAAAAAATACTTAGAAACTCGAGTTATCTACAAAACAACCCAAAAGCATTACGATACTTGGGCACAACAAAGATGATCGAAAAATATCTAATGCTTGGTCGCAGCAAAGACGGCCGAAAAATGTTCCGACGCTTGGTTATACAAAGACGATCGAAAAGCGTTCTGACGTCTGGTAGCAACAAGATGACTGAAAAAAGTTCCAACGCTTGGTTGCAGAAAGACGATCAGAAAGCATTCTGACACTTGATCTCAACAAAACGATCGAAAAACATTCTGATGCTTGGTCGCAATGAGCACGACAAAAAAAAATTATTATCACGCGTAGTCACAAATGAAACAACTGAAAACGTCTTAACAAAGGGTTTCTTGAGATACAAAGTACGACATACCAAAAAAGCAAATGAAAAACGTGAAAAATTCAAAGGATTTGAAATTGCATTTGACGAAGATTTTTTATTTCGAAGAAAACAAACAAATTATTTAAACGAAGCAAATATGATTATAAAAAGCTCACCACAATCAAGCACATAATCACGAATAATACAACAATAACAGCAACAAAGCCTTAATCCCACTACATGGGGTCGGCTACATGAATCTTTTTTCTCCATTGCATCCTATTTAGTCACGAATAATAGTCAGTCAAAAATATTATGTTTCATTCATGTAGATGTCTGTTACAAATTTCAAGTATACACACCTTTTTTTAAAAAAAATAAAGAAGAGAAAAAAAAGTAATTGAATCTACGAGTCTTCAAGATGAGTGTTGGACGATCTATTATCCACCACATTGTTGCCTTCAAATTCCTCGTAATGTTCGGAAGCAGAGGGAGCATTGTAAAGCTTCTTGAAGTCTTCAAGGTTGGCATATTTTGGGTCGACCATCGCCACTCGAGCAAATTCATTAGTCGCAATTTTGCGACCGGTCTCTAGGTATTCCACTTGAGTAGCGAGGATCTCTTCGATTGTTGTCATGGTAGATATTTGTTTGATCAACTCAACATTTTCTTCTTGAACCGCTGAAATCAATTTGGATACTATATCCAGCTCCATCTGATTGTTTTTCAGATCGGATTCCGCTTCGGCCGCCTCATGGTTGCTAGCTCCACTCTTTCCTGATACCTTCTTGCCTTCTAGAATTTGACAAGCCTCTCTCTCATTGATAAGTAAATTGAGGTCAAATGATGATTAGAAGCATAACACAAGAGCTGATAATGATCGAGCAACATACATAATTTGACTAGCCAATGTTCGTCAGGATGCTTATCCAAGCTAGCAGACTAAAGAATGTCTGCGATTGTGGAAGCATAACCTGCGGATGTTGAGTTCAGGGGGAACCAATCTCTCTCAATATTGACCAGGCAAACCTCAAATTAGAGTTCATGTAAACCTTTGGGCGGTGCTTTTGAAGTGGAATGCATCAATCCTGCCCCCCTTTCTTACTTCTTAGAGGACTTGGAAGAGAAGGATCGGAGGAGATGGTCTTGCCCTTTCGGCTGTGCTCGACCAACTAACCTGAAACAGAGCTTTCTCCCGCGCTTTCCAATGAATCTCCACCATCAGTTTCATCTCCAAGTTTTACCTGTGGAGACCGACAGCTTGCCTCATCCCTTTTCGATGGGGAATAAAATCAGTCGAGGCTGGTCGAAAAGATGCCTAAGGAGTGGGGAAGAGTATTTTGGTCCCCATTTTTAAGAATAAAATGGAAGCATAAGAGTGTGTAAATTATATAGGAATTAAGTTAATGTGTCATACTTTAAAATTATGGAGAGGGTAATTGAACATAGGTTAAGACATATTACAAAGATTTCTTATAATCAATTTGGATTTATGTTGGGCAGGTATACTATGGAAGCTATAATTTTTTGAGAGGTTTTGATGGTGAAGTTTAGAGATAATAAGGAGGATATACATATGATTTTTTTTTATTTAGAAAAAGCTTACGATAAGGCTCCAAAAAATATCCTTTAGACAGTTCTTGAGCAAAAAGGTGTTGATATGACTTATATTCAAGTAATTAAAGATATGTCTACTAGAGCTGTTACTTATGTTCGAACAAAAGGAGGATTAACCAAATATTTTTCTATTTCTGTTGGATTACATTAGGGATCGGCTTTAAGCCCATATCTTTTTGCTTTAGGTATGGATGATCTTACTGGACATTTACAGGAGGATGTTCCTTGGTGTATGTTTTTTACTGATGATATCCTTCTCGTGGATAGGACGAGAGAGAAAGCTCAGGAAAAACTTGAATTATGGAGGTCTATATTGGAGTCTAAAGACCTTTGTTTGAGTAGAACTAAAACTGAATACATGGAATGTAATTTTAGTAGTAGTAGCTCTAGTGACAGAAGTGTGACTTTGGGTGATCAAATTATTAAAAAGTGTGAACGATTTAGATATCTTGGGTCTGTTGTTCATGAGTGATCAAATTATTAAAAAGTGTGAACGTTTTAGATTTATCGAGCCTATTGTTTAAGGTGATGGTGATATGGATGGGGATGTTATTAGTAGAATTCAAGTTGGTTGCTTGAAATGGGGGAATGCTTCGGGCCTATTGTGTGATAGAAAAGTACCGCTTAGACTGAAAGGAAAATTTTATAGATTATGGTGAGACCTGCAATGTCCTATGACGCTAAATGTTGGCCTTTAAAAGAGAAGCATAAAACTAAGTTAAGTGTTGTCAGGATGAGAATAATTAGGTTGATGAGTGGCTTTACACTTAGAGACAAAATGCAAAATGAATATATCCGTGATAGGGTTAGTGTAGCTCCAGTGACGGACAAAATTAAAGAGACTCGTCTTAGATGGTTTGGTCACATTAAGCATCGACCATCTGATGATCCGATTAAGAGAGTAGTTGTTTTAGATTCGACTTACGTTAAGAAAGGCTGAGATAGACCTAGGAAGACTTGGGCATATTGTATAAAAAAATGATCTTAATTTATTAGAATTAAATGAAAATTTGACACTAAATAGGATGCAATGGAGAAAAAGGATTCATGTAGCCGACCCCACTTAGTGGGATAAATGTTTTGTTTTTGTTGTTGTTGTTGTTAAGGCTGATCGAAATGTCTCTTGAGCTGAAAGACGCCTCGAAGAACCTTCAGTATCTGCTAGAAAAAGGGAGGGAGTCACATCATCCCCTGAGTCAACTATGATCATCGGGGGAGGTTTTTGTTCAATCACTATTAATTTGCTTGTGATTTTATTCTGAATAATAACAAAAGTTTTTGAAACTGAATAAACAAATTCTGCACTTGATTTTTACCCCTAGATGGGCCAACTTTTTCTGTTCCCTCTTCTCTTTGTCCGTCCCCCCTTTTCCTCTTCTTTAATGCCTTTTTCAAAAGCCGAGTGGTCTTATCAAGTTGCCCACATTTCTTCTGTTATCGAGCCATATTTTTTGGGATTCAAAATCCGATTGACAGTTAAGGGATCGGTATATTGAACCACCAACAATTGCTGACCAAGTTTACCTGCTCCATTGCCTTCACCCAGGGAGAAATTACTTTGCTTTTCTTGTATGGGCCACCGGTTGTTCTAGTTGAGATGCCCCATTCATCATAGGCACCCCTAATAAAGCAGAGGTTCTAGTCTTCTCTCTTTTTCTCTAGGTCAATTAAATGGAACTTTCAGGTAGTCTCAAAAACCACTTACCCATTTGGCTCGACCCAGAGAGAAACATGTGCGAAAATAATTTGTGTGACTAAGGAACGCCTTGTCTGTGTTGATAAGTCACACATATCATCACTGCAACAGTTGAGTTCGGCTTTACTTGGGCTAGGATAACGCCATAAAAGTTGAAGATCGA
The DNA here is from genome assembly GCA_002079205.1 of Phalaenopsis hybrid cultivar. Taxonomy (NCBI): domain Eukaryota; kingdom Viridiplantae; phylum Streptophyta; class Magnoliopsida; order Asparagales; family Orchidaceae; genus Phalaenopsis; species Phalaenopsis hybrid cultivar. Next base: position 184,117 of record JXCR01129651.1, read on the forward strand.
ATGAAGCTCGATACATAATAGTATTGAAGCCCGCACCGGAACTGGTCTCTGTAGAAAATTAGATCGTCACCCAAGTAGTCAGTGGCCCAGACCTCCGCATCCACTTGCTCTAATACGAAACACAAGTCTTGTCCAGTAACCTAACCTCAAACTCAATAAGGATCGATCTCTCAGAAGATCTAACCAAACCAAAAATTTGAGGAGAGTATTTGGGAGCTATTGAGCTTCAAAAGAAAAATGACTCGGAGAAGGTCAGAGCAGAAAATGCGAAAGTTTCTTTTAGCATCCGTTCAATCCTATTTATAGGCCCCCTTTTGGTAGCCCAAGCACCGCATTGGATTCCGTAAAAAATGTCATTTAGGCACAAAATTCGGTAAAAATCATAATGCTAAATTATGAAAAAAATTTTTCATAAAAATTCCAGTCGGGTCGTCCATCGTCTTAGGCAAGACCAAACCTCGGTTCATTAAACTCATGTGCAAAGCACGCCCCCCGAATTTGTATTTCTCTATATTTTCTTTTCGGCACGCACANGGTCGTCCACCGTCTTAGGCAAGACCAAACCCCAGTTCATTAAACTCATGTGCAAAGCACGCCCCCCGAATTTGTATTTCTCTATATTTTCTTTTCGGCACGCACATGAGAAATTGAACTGACGGAGCGGTAGAGGGGTCCAACACCTTTCCTTCCTTCCGTCTCCTTTTTAGAAGTGGTGCGGAGTCAGACGATTCACCAATCTCTTCCACACAAGGCAGTTTTGTGGTTGGTTGTTTAATTGGTTGTACCCATTCTACTGGCCTTTTTTTGCCGACCGTTTTCTTCTCTTCTCCTTTCCTCTTCTCAGTTAGTTGCATCTCTTCACCCACCTTTTTCTTAAGGATTGAGAGGGAATTGTCAGGTTTCCTTTTTCATTTGTCTTCTACGAGGCGGGTTATAGAAGTAGGAAGTCCAAAGGCCTTCAATAAGGCTTCCTCACTATCTTTTTGGCACCTGACATNCATTCGTCTTCTACGCGGCGGGTTATAGAAGTAGGAAGTCCAAAGGCCTTCAATAAGGCTTCCTCACTATCTTTTTGGCACCTGACATATTTGTTCGTTTGAGTGACCGACTTAGCAGAAGAAAATGCGGGAAATGGAAAAAAAGAAAAACACACTTGGTGCTCTATTTATAGGAAAAAGGGGCACGAAAATCAAGGGAGTATAATTTATGATGATGTTTATTACTCATTATATGAACAATAATGTTATTTAATTATCTTATTTTTATGACAGTTGTCACTTTCTAAGAAGTAAGAGAATCGAAAAACTAATTATGTACATAAAAAATGCGTATACACGAATCTCGAGAAGTGATTGGAGACGTGAGGAAATGAATTATTCGAGATGTGATCAGTCGATCTCATAGGCTGACCGAATGAAGAGAATGAACGACTTAACAAATTCCACACGACTGTGTCAACACCTACCTCCTAGTAATTACTATCATGAAAATTAGTAGTTGCTTAGGATGAGGTTCTTCAGTACAGACACAGACCAAATTTGGTTGCTTGTCGGATTACTCTAATTCACTCTATACCTGATGAAATAATCCCACTCAAGGAGGATGTGCTTTCACATTCGGTCTCCATAGAATGGGCAATCGAAGATCATTAATTCGATCGAAGGTTGTTTGATCGACCGAATGAATCCTGACTGATAGAATGAATTCCAAGCAACCAAATTGGCTAGTTACGAATGAAAAACAGTGTTTAAGGCAAATGCAAAAATATAACGGCGCTAACAGCGGTTATGAGATCATAATAAATGTTATTCAGTTGCAAATATGTAAATCTAATGACTCATTATTTATAGTAACGTATCCTTTTAAAGGAGAACAATCATGTAGTTTATCAAATCCAACCTATGAACTATAAATAGGAGGATCATTCTCAAGAAAGAGAACTTTGAACGAAATTCTCTCTAAAAATGTTTCTTTCTTCTTTCATCTGACTAACGTTTTTTTCCTTGGATGTGATCTACAAGACAATCTAGGATCAAGCAGAATGAAGCTAGCTCAATACTATTGATGAAAATCTACACTATTTTAACTAGTAAACAACTGAGTTCTGTAGCTTTATTTATTATTGGTTTATCGACCAAGCTTACTCAAGAAATTGATTAATCAATGATTGGGATAGGGTTATGCAACATTAGGTAATGTTTATAAAAAAAACATGTTTATGCGGAAACATCTATTGGGGTATAATTTGATGAATAGCCAATAGATCAAAACATATGGATGTCATCAAGACACCAATATGACATGGATTGACCTAGTTAACATCTTCATGAAAGGAAGAAAGGACTAATCCAGTATCAAGAAGCATACATGTGCACAGACAAGAAAAATGGTGCAAGAAAATATTTTTCTTTAAACCTAAACTCTACCAATCTAACTGCAAAAGAACTCCTAAACTTCTGTAGTTAAAAAAATGTGAATTTTTTTAATGTATTGAAAAGTTTGAGAATCATATAGAGGGCAAAAAACCAATATTTTATCCACAGGAAATATCTGTTTTTAGATGCTTCTAGAAGATAAAACTACATTAGTGTGCTCTCTTTTCTCTTATCCTTTTTTTTTGTTTTTTATTTCTCATTATTAGTTAGCTACAACTTTTAAGAACTGTTTGGCTCCTCTTTTCCGTCTTTTTCTAAGAACTTGAGCCATCTAGGATACGGTCAACTCAACATAAATAGGATAAAATGACCTAATTTTTACACATTTACTAAAAAAAACTTCAAAGAATGATTTTAGCTGAGTTTTTATTGAGAAATTTAAAAGGAATAATCCACTCATTAAATAGGATAGGATGACCGGAAACGTTGACTAAAAAATCCAAAAATTCTTATAAAATATAATTTTTATTGGAAATAAAGGAATCCACTATTAAACGAGCAAGTGCACATTTTTAGGTTGATTTGAGCACTCCCTTTCTCGTTTCGATCCATGCATCGACCATAATTATATTTGGATTGATCCAAACCAAAATTTTTTTTATTTTGCTGGTCATATTTATTGTATTAGGTCTACTATTGACACCCCTAGTGTTAGTTTGTTGTCTAGTTGCTGCAAAGGTGATGGGAGGAATGATTCACTTTTCTCGAAGGTAGCTGAGGAATGTTGATTTGCTTTTCAATTGTCGATGAAGGGCTGGCATAAGGAAAACATGAAGGGAGAGGAAAAAAAATTAATTTATGTCACGCTGCTTGAGGATTCCTCCCAATCAAAAATAAGGTGTAATTGGTACAGGTACAACCCAACTATTCGAATCTATTACAACAACCATTATGTAATTCTATCCAGCAGAATAACAGTGAATGACTCAAACATGTCATATCATACAAATTCAAACTAATTAGGATCCACTAAATTAATATAAGTCAAATTAATCGGAAACATTTTAAAATACTTATTCATTCAACTATACTTTGATAAAGTGATAGATATCAGAGATCATTTGTAGAATGCCAAATTTTATATACCTTCTTTAATATGCTTTATATCTAGCATCAAAACCATACATTAAAATATAAGTTACTTGACTAATGTTCTATTCTCGCTAAGACTCAACCTTCTGTTTTCTTTATCTGAAATAACAACTAAGAGTAATATTTGATAAGTTATTAAACTCATCACGATAAATAACTTTAATGCGTGATTTAATTATTCCAAAAATGAAATAGTATAATATTCTAGTAATGAATTTAACATAATAATTAAATTCATAATCATATACTAGTATAGTGTATTACATATGACTATTGTAAAAATAATTTATTGACTAATAATACGGCATAATAATAAGTTGTTTTTGCTGTAGGAAAGTTTACTAAGATATNTCACTCTTATAAGTAATAGGATGCTCATCTCTTTTCTTGAATAAAGTATTAGCAATAACAAAATCATACGCTAAAACAAAATCTAAAATAGCTCTACCTTCTTCATTAGTTACTTCAAAACCGTAGCCACCATGGGTATTTCTGAAGACTTCTACCACTCTACCGACATGTCCATTTAAATCTACTCCAATAAAAATTTCTTCAAGAGATATCATTTGTATTAAGTCTTCTAAGCCATTCCAAAATTTATCTTTAGACACTGTATCTAAACCTACTTGAGGAAAATCAAAAAGATTCACGTCATGATTTTTTTCGACAAGTTTTACGCTGGCTGTTGACTACCTAACGCAACCTTCCACTTTTCGTATCCGGGTTTGGGACCAGCAATGGCAATGTTACTAAATTAACCCCACCATCGAAAAAACTTATAAAAGAATAAAGATATCGAACAAATCCAATCCATCACCAAAGAAAAGAATCAGAAAGAATCAGAATTTATATCAACAAAGAAAAGAATCAGAAAGAATCAAAATTTTATTAGTTGTAGGAACAAGATATCGAACAAATCCAATCCATCACCAAAGAAAAGAATCAGAAGCCCAGTTAGATTTCAATTCTGCAGGAACATCGTGCACGCAATAACCAAATGCAAGCACCCAACTGCAAACTTCAAAAGACCACTAGAGAACAGCAGCAAGAATAATCCCAGACACACCCAACCACTAAGTTCAACATCAAACATGTTAGAATAAATTCAAAAAATAAATAAATAAATTGAAGCTACAAAATTGGCAAAAAGAGCTGTAACAAAATCCAAAGCAGCCAGCAAAATATTAAAAAGCCGGCCTATATATGCATACAACATCAGTAAAGTGAAGCAAAGCAATTATCCCATCCAAAGAAATCATGATTTATGAAGAGAATGTGCAACAGAGTAGCCACATTCCAATCAGATAGAAGCAATTTCATTTCAAGCTCAACACGATCATTATTATTATCAATAGATTATTCCAACTATTTTTGGGTGAAGTATATGAGTTTTCACTCTTAATTCAATTCAAATTTTCAGTCAGATATACGCAGATGCTTGCACTCATTCACAAGCATCCAAGCCCAAATGTCCATTTGTTTAAACTATGTTGATTAAGAACAATGCATCATAATATGATCTTCTAAAATCATAGATAATACATACTGGATAAATCAGTTTTGCAATGGTCGCTTCATCCGTTTCAATAATTGCAGCAGCATCCAGTAGACCATTCTCAGAAAGACGTTGCATGGCACCTGGACTCCTAATGAAGTTGGTCAATTACAATAAAAAAATCATACTCTGTCACTGGATATAAAAAGAATGTTAGGAAATATAGGAATATGCATGAAAATATCTAGGAAAATGGTGAGCCAACCCTAATTTGTAGGAGTTACAGGAACTTGCCATGGTTAACTTCATCCTTGGTTTGGCTGGATAGTAGAGAAGACACTAAAACTGCAAATCTTCTTTCCTGGTATTAAGTGAGAAAAGTATTTGTAAGAAACTAGTAATTAATCATCGCAATATAATACTGAAACTGAGGCAAGTGTATCCCTGAATGAGGGGATTTTACCAAAACACTTTTTTATTAATTATGGATGATAATATAAATTTTGGTTTGTTTGGTTTTCTAGGCTCAAAATTAGACCAAAATCAAAGAAACGAAGCATAGCAAAATGTTCAAATTTAAAATTGAAAAGAATGGAATGGAACCAACCCAATAGTATGACTGAATGAGTTCGGTTAGACCGTTGTCACCCACAGAATTAGTTAATATAAATCTATTTTAATAGGTGGGTTGGTTAAAACTTCTTATTTATATATTGGTGCATGGAATTGATTTGCATGTTAAAGATGAATGATATATGTATTGAAATATTTAATAATGTGAATACAATGAGCTTACAAAAAAATCATGTTATAGAAAATAAGTTGGCAATGATATGTTAATCATAACCTGAACAAGTGAGTCTTTATGAAAGAAAAAAAAGTTATCAAGTTAATATGTTCATAATGATCTAAGAAAATAGAGTGACAAAAAAAACCTGATGAAAGTAAAAAAGTCATCAATATGTAGCCTTGCTAAATTTTCAACCCTATAACATATGGAGCAGATCTAATATATTCCACTACTATGTAACAACTTGGTGTTTCAATTTTTCTTGGAGTAAACTCCACCATTTTCGCACGAACAAAAACAAAGTCCTCAGAAGCCTCCATAAAGTTGGCATAGAATTCCATCACTACACCAATAATCGCATCGACCGTAAAATAAAAACAAAATTTCCCACTATCGAGCATTGATTAATAGCTCGACTTCTCCTCCCGAATTTTTAAATCCACGATCTGGAATCATTTTTTTTTATTTTCAAGTAGACTATAATGAGCTTAAAAAAAAAATCATGTTATAGAAAATAAGTTGGCAATGATATGTTAATCATAACCTGAACAAGTGAGTCTTTATGAAAGCAAAAAAAGTTATCAAGTTAATATGTTCATAATGATCTAAGAAAATAGAGTGACAAAAAAAAACCTGATGAAAGTAAAAAAGTCATCAATATGTAGCCTTGATAAATTTTCAACCCTATAACATATGGAGCAGATCTAATATATTCCACTACTATGTAATTACTAACGAACCTAGACATATAAACAAAGTATATAATAAAGTTAAAATAAGATATTTCATGTTAAGAAATAAATGAAATAAGTAAAACATATATAATGATACGATTAGTCTCTTATATTGACACATGTTTATTCAACTAACAGTACAAATTATCATAGAATGTTAAATATCTTAGTAAACTTTCCTACAGCAAAAACAACTTATTATTATGCCGTATTATTAGTCAATAAATTATTTTACAACAGTTATATGTAATACACTATACTAGTATATGATTATGAATTTAATTCTTATGTCAAATTCATTACTAGAATATTATACTATTTCATTTTTTGTTAAATCACGCATTAAAGTTATTTATCGTGATGAGTTTTATAACTTACCAAATATTACTCTTAGTTGTTATTTCAGATAAAGAAAAGAGAAGGTTGAGTCTTAGCGAGAATAGAACATTAGTTAACAACCTTATATTTTAATGTATGGTTTTGATGCTAGATATAAAGCATATTACAGAATGTATATAAAATTTGGCATTCTACAAATGATCTCTGATGTCTATCACTTTATCAAAGTATAGTTGAATGAAGAAGTATTTTAAAATGTTCCCGCTTAATTTGACTTATATTAATTTAGTGGATCCTAATTAGTTTGAATTTGTATGATCATGTTTGAGTCATTCACTGTTATTCTGATGGATAGAATTACATAATGGGTGTTGTAATAGATTCGAATAGTTGGGTTGTACCTGTACCTATTACACCTTATTTTTGATTGGGAGGAATCCTCAAGCTGCGTGACATAAATTAAAATTTTTTCCTCTCCCTTCATGTTTTCCTTATGCCAGCCCTTCATCGACAATTGAACAGCAAATCAACATTCCTCAGCTACCTTCGAGAAAAGTGAATCATTCCTCCCATCGCCTTTGCAGCAACTAGACAACAAACTAACACTAGGGGTGTCAATAGGAGACCTAATACAATAAATATGACCAGCAAAATAAAAAAGATTTTGGTTTGGATCAATCCAAATATAATTATGGTCGATGTATAGATCGAAAAGAGAAAGGGAGTGCTCAAATCAACCTAAAAATGTGCACTTGCTTGTTTAATAGTGGATTCCTTTATTTTCAATAAAAATTATATTTTATAAAAATTTTTGGATTTTTTAGTCAACGTTTCCGCTCATCCTATCCTATTTAATCAGTGGAATCTTCCTTTTAATTTTCTCAATAAAACTCAACTAAAATCATTCTTTGAAATTTTTTTTAGTAAATGTGTACAAATTAGGTCATTTTATCCTATTTATGTTGAGTTGACTGTATCCTACATGGCTGAAGTTCTTAGAAAAAGACGGAAAAGAGGAGCCAAACAGTTCTTAAAAGTTGTAGCTAACTAATAATGAGAAATAAAAAACAAAAAAAAAGGATAAGAGAAAAGAGAGCACACTAATGTAGTTTTATCTTCTAGAAGCATCTAAAAACAGATATTTCCTGTGGATAAAATATTGGTTTTTTGCCCTCTATATGATTCTCAAACTTTTCAATACATCACATTTTTTTAACCATAGAAGTTTAGGAGTTCTTTTGCAGCTAGATTGGTAGAGTCTAGGTTTAAGGAAAAATATTTCCTTGCACCATTTTTCTTGTCTGTGCACATGTATGCTTCTTGATACTGGATTAGTCCTTTCTTCCTTTCATGANATGGCTACTCTGTTGCACATTCTCTTCATAAATCATGATTTCTTTGGATGGGGTAATTGCTTTGCTTCACTTTACTGATGTTGTATGCATATATAGGCCGGCTTTTTCATATTTTNTTAGTTTGAATAATCTATTGATAATAATAATGATCGTGTTGAGCTTGAAATGAAATTGCTTCCATCTGATTGGAATGTGGCTACTCTGTTGCACATTCTCTTCATAAATCATGATTTCCTTGGATGGGGTAATTGCTTTGCTTCACTTTACTGATGTTGTATGCATATATAGGCCGGCTTTTTCATATTTTGCTGGCTGCTTTGGAGTTTGTTACAGCTCTTTTTGCCAATTTTGTAGCTTCAATTTATTTATTTATTTTTTGAATTTATTCTAACATGTTTGATATTGGACTTAGTGGTTGGGTGTGACTGGGATTATTATTGCTGTGACTGGGATTATTATTGCTGCTGTTCTCTAGTGGTCTTTTGAAGTTTGCAGTTGGGTGCTTGCATTTGGTAATTGGGTGCACGATGTTCCTGCAGAATTGAAATCTAACTGGGCTTTCTGATTCTTTTCTTTGGTGATGGATTGGATTTGTTCGATATCTTGTTCCTACAACTAATAAAATTCTGATTCTTTCTATTCTTTTCTATGTTGATATAAATTCTGATTCTTTCTGATTATTTTCTTTGGTGATGGATTGGATTTGTTCGATATCTTTGTTCTTTTTATAATTTTTTTTGATGGTGGGATTAATTTAGTAACTCTGCCGTTGCCGGTCCCAAACTCGGATGCAAAAAGTAGAAGGTTGCGTTAGGTAGTCGACAGCCAGCGTAAAACTTGTCGGAAAAAATCATGACATGAATTTTGATTTTTCTCAATTAGGTTTAGATAGTGTCTAAAGATAAATTTTGGAATGACTTAGAATACTTAATACAAATGATATCTCTTGAAGAAAGAATTTTTATTGGAGAGATTTAAATGGACATGTCGTTAGAGTGGTAGAAGTCTTCAGAAATACCCATGGTGACTACGATTTTGGAGTAACTAATGAAGAAAGTAGAACTATTTTAGATTTTGCTTTAGCGTATGATTTTGTTATTACTAATACTTTATTCAAGAAAAAAGATGAACATCTTATTACTTATAAGAGTGAATCTAATAAAACACAAATTGATTATTTTCCTATGAGAAGAAGAGATCGCACGATTGTAATGATTGTAAGGTCATTACAAGTGAAAATTTAAGTACCCAACATCGTTCATTAGTTTTAGATTTTATAAGAGTTGTAAAATAAAGAATACTAGGACTAATCATCGTAGAATTAGATGGAGAAACTTAAATGAAATAAATAAAATTATTTTTATGAATAAAATTCAAGATTTCAAAATTTGGGATATTCATGAAGAATCAAATATTATGTGGGATAAAGTAACAAACACTATTAAACAAATAGCTAAAGATGTTCTTGGAGAATCAAAAGAAAAAGTTTTTATAAATAAAAATAGTTGGTGGTGTAATAATAATGTGCAAGAAAAGATAAAATATAAGGAGTTATGTTTTAAAAATTGGTTTAAATGTAAAAGCTTAGAGAACTGAGAAAAATATCAAACGGTCCGCAGGAAGTCTAAAAGAACAATCTGTGACGCTAAAAATTCTGCTTTTAATGATCTTTATGATAGAATAGATGCTAAGAAGGGTGAAAAATTTATGTATAAACTAGCCAAACAAAGAGAAAAGAAAAGTAAATATTTAACTCAAGTTAAGTGTATTAAAGATGAAAATAAAAAAGTATTTTTCTTAGAAAAAGATATTCAACATAGGTGGGTGAGTTATTTTGATAAACTTTTTAATGAACTTTTCTTGGAAAAAGATATTCAACATAGGTGGGTGAGTTACTTTGATAAACTTTTTAATGAAGTTTCTGATGATATTCAACATAGGTGGGTGAGTTACTTTGATAAACTTTTTAATGAAGTTTCTGAAAATACCGATTGAACTTTGTGATCTTAATATCATGAATAATAATAAAACGTTTCATTTTTACCATCACATTAGTAAAGAAGAAGTTGATGAGACTTTAAAGAAAACCAAGGGTTGAAAGTCTGTAGGATCTGATGATATCCCAATTGAAGTGTGGAAATATTTGGGGGATTTAGGAGTTTCTTGGCTTACTAAACTTTTTAATATTATTTTAAAAACTAAAACGATGCCTGAGGAGTGGAGGAAGAGTATTTTGGTCCCCATTTTTATGAATAAAGGGGATGCACAAGAGTGTGCAAATTATAGAGGAATTAAGTTGATGTGTAATACTTTAAAGTTATGAGAGAGGGTAATCGAACATATGTTAAAACGCATTACAAAGATTTCTAATAATCAATTTGGATTTATGCCGGGGAGGTCTACTATGGAAGCTATACATTTATTGAGAGATTTGATGGAGAAGTTCAGAGATAATATGAAGAATCTACATTTGATTTTTATTGATTTAGAAAAAGCTTACAATAAGGTTCCAAGAGATATTATTGAAGAGTTTCTCGAGAAGAAATGTGTTGATGACTTATATTCAAGTGATTAAAGATATGTATGCTAGAGCTGTTACTTGTGTTCAAACGGAAGGAGGATTGACCAAATATTTTCCTATTTCTGTTGGATTACATCAGGGATCGGCTTTAAGATCATATCTTTTTTCTTTAGTTATGGATGGTCTTATTGGACATCTACAAGAGGATGTACCTTGGAATATCTATTTGCTTTAGTTATGGATTGTCTTAATGGACATCTACAGGAGGATGTACCTTGGTGTATGATTTTTGCTGATGATATCCTTCTCGTGGATAATACGAGAGAAAAAGCTCAGGAAAAACTTGAATTATGGAGGTCTGCATTGGAGTCAAAAGGCCTTCGTTTAAGTAGAACTAAACCTGAATACATGGAATGTAATTTTAGTAGTAATAGCTCTTGTGATAGAAGTGTGACTTTGGGTGATCAAAGTATTAAAAGGTGTGAACGATCTAGATATCTTGGGTACGTTGTTCAAAGCGATGATGATATAGATGGGGATGTTAATAGTAGAATTCAAGTTGGTTGGTTGAAGTTGAGGAATGCTTCAGGCCTTTTGTGTGATAGAAAAGTACCGCTTAGATTGAAAGGAAAATTTTATAAGACGATGGTAAGACCTGCAATGCTCTATGGCACTGAATGTTGGCCTTTAAAACAGAAGCATAATAATAAGTTAGTGTTGTCGAGATGAGAATGATTAGGTGGATGAGTGGCTTTACATTTAGAGACAAAATGCAAAATGAATATATTCGTGATAGGGTTGGTGTAGCTCCTGTGACAGACAAAATTAGAGAAAGCCGATTAGATGGTTTGGTCACATTAATCATCGATCATCTGTTGATTCAATTAGGAGAGTAGATGTTTTAGATTCGACTTATGTTAAGACAGTCAAAGGTAGACCTAGGAAGGTGTCGGTCAACTTTTTCGATAGAGATAGATTTGAAAATATGAAATATGAAAATAATTTTTGAAATTTAATTTTATAATAGATATATATTAGTTAGTTTTAAAAGTAGTATGTTTTAATTTTTAAAAAAAAATGAGACCAAGTGGATCTCATTCGTCCAATAGTTTACATAATCGTGTCTGATACCGCGAATACTACACCTTCCCGAAAGATAAGTGTAGACCTCGGCGATAGGCCCAATCCTGTAAACTAAGAGATTTGTGACATCCNCGAATACTACACCCTCCAGAAAGATAAGTGTAGACCTCGGCGATAGACCTGATCCTGTAAACTAAGAGATTTGTGACATCCATTTAGTCTGCGAACCTTTTATATATGACCGACAAATTCCCCTTTAATACAAAGATTAAATAGGGGTTCCCTATAGCGGCACCCTTAAGTTAATTACATCACAAGTGACGGGAATCACTTGAGAAAACTCTCGATAATGATCATGGTTCTAGTCTTCAAGATTTCAAGGTTCAAGTTTTCACGGTAGGACGTGGAAAAACAAGTGGGAGTGGCTCAAGTAGGAACAGTTCTTTCAGGAGTCCAAAGAAAAGAAAGTTAGGGGATGCCACAGATCCAGAGGAGAATCCTCAGTGACTTCCCAAACTATCCTACGGTGTGACTATATTTTTGGAGATGAAATTAATTAAGTATTTGATCTTGCCAGTTTTATTATTTGGGACTTACATTTGCATAATACTCGATTATGCAAACAGCCCACAGAGAAATGAGGGTTTACGTCGTACCACACAACAACCTCGGAACCTAAAGCTTAGGACTTATGCTGCACAACATGGTTGTGCTGGGGCCTAAAAGAGGGTGAGGAATTACGTCGCTCTAGGCGAGCTACCTCGAAGTCCTATAGGTTGTTATACTAGGAAGGGATAATGCTGAAGAAGACTCTTGTTGCTTGTTCTGAGCTCTTCGCCGTGCTGCCCACAAAGTTGGCTCCAAGCTCTTGTCCTCGCGATGGCTCCAGGGTTTAAGTGTTTGGAAATTGTAGTTTATGTTTCACAGTTTTGGTTTCAATGTTTTGGTTTTGCATACAGAATAATCAAATTACAGGTAACTAAAAGATACTTGAAAGGTAAATTGCAGTAAATTAAAATGCTGTAGATAAACTGTAAAAGCGTACCTGGGCATCTGCTACCGTTATTGTTATGGTTGCGAGCTGATTTGCAGCAGGTTTAAATAAACTTGCAAGAAAATTAAACAAGACGAGAAAACCCAACATAATAATCATAAAAAAAATCGTATAAATCACAAGCAAACGAAACACTTAGCCACATATGAAAGATCAGGACTGAGTATAAGACTTTGGTGAAAGTGGGGGCTCAGAGCTGGG
>JXCR01129651.1:200492-219621 GCA_002079205.1 Phalaenopsis hybrid cultivar
TAGGATTTCCTATGTTAACGTTCTTTTAAGATTTGCATAAAATAATCATGAATAACAATTTTATATAACTTTTTACACACAAAATAATTCCTCATTCATGATGATGTAAAACAGTGAATAGCTCACATAGCAGGAAACTTTCTAACTGTGATAATCACGTTTTAATCCATCTTCCTTTCTTTTAAAAAAAAAAATCCACGTTGAAGATTCAAAGTTAAGGGAAGTTCATAAAACCAATCAAAGCAATTAGTATAAGGATAATGTTGATGATGAGTTTAATCTGTATGAAGGAATATCTCAAACATCCTGATTATTAGATTCAGCAATAAGACTTAGATAAGGGGCACAAACCTGGGACTGCAGTAGAGGATGCCGAAAAAGCTTCTGCGTGAGGAGGCGAGTGTGAGGNAGAGTAGGAGACTAAAACCTCACAAAAATGAGGTCAACAGAAGGCTTGGGCTTATTGTATTAAAAATGGTCTTAATTTACTAGAACTAAATGAAAAAATGACACTAAATAGGATGCAATGGAGAAAAAGGATTCATGTTGCCGACCCCATGTAGTGGGATTAAGGCTTTGTTGTTGTTGTTGGTGGTGGTGGTGGTGGTGGTGGTGGGATTAATTTAGTATGATCTTTGAAATCCCCATAGATCAGATTAAAAAAAATTATAAATTGTTTGTTGAATTCTCTTTTGAAATCAGAGCTTTCATATTTCTAACCTATTTGGAATATATTCTGATTTCATCCAACCAAATGCTAGAGTTTTGAAAACCCTAGCATTTGGTTTGTTTTACAACATCAATGCAGAGAATTAAATATCCCCTTAAAATGACTAATTGTTAATAAAGAGATTGATCAATTAATCCAAACATTAGATGGAAATGTTGAAGTTAGATTTAGGGTTTGTTTGGGGCAGCTGCAGCTTATTGATTAATCTGTTGATAAGCTGATTAAAAATAATCTGTTGAGTAGCTAGATGCGGTGGCTATTACAAATTTTTTTTTTTTTTTGGAAAACCCAGACCGCTGCTAGAAAGCTGTCACCACACCTAGATAGGTGCGGTGTGAAAACTCTGTTTTTAGCGTTTTAAAAACGCACAAGCTGTCAAAACGCAGTTTACCCAAATATGTTAGGTGTGTTTTCAAAACGTCACCGCACCAAATAAGCTGCCCCAACGGACCTTTAATTTGAAAAAATCAATCATCCTTCTTCAGATTTCTATATCATTTTCCTCTTTTATAGGGGATACAAATTATTCCTCCATTAAACTCCAAGTAGACCATGTCTCCATATAAAATCATCAAATTTTGTATCTCAATAAGCAAGCATAATCAGATTCTTACATCTTAAAAATAAAAAAAGTTTTANCCGCTGCTAGAAAGCTGTCACCTCACCTAGATAGGTGCGGTGTGAAAATACTATTTTTAGCGTTTTAAAAATTCACAAGCTGTCAAAACGCAGTTTACCCAAACATGTTAGGTGTGTTTTCAAAACGTCACCGCACCAAATAAGCTGCCCCAAACGGACCTTTAATCTGAAAAAATCAATCATCCTTCTTCAGATTTCTATATCATTTTCCTCTTTTATAGGAGATACAAATTATTCCTACATTAAACTCCAAGTAGACCATGTCTCCATAAACAATCATGAAATTTTGTATCTCAATAAGCAAGCATAATCAGATTCCTACATCTTAAAAATAAAAAGAGTTTTAATAAATTACGATGAAAGTTGTAAATCCTGTGTTTATGTGCGTGGCTATCCACAACCAAAATTCAGTCAATTCCATGGGTGGTACAGAAAATTCACCATAGAAGAGAGAATCCAAATCTCCTATAAATATTTTGAAGCTATATTTAATTTCAATAAATAAGGCAAGACTACTATCTATTTTGTGGCTTGGTTTTCTTGAGAATACAAGAAGGTAAGCTCAGATTGCCATAAAANAAAATAAAAAAAGTTTTAATAAATTAAGATGAAAGTTGTAAATCCTGTGTTTATGATGCGTGGCTATCCACAACCAAAATTCAGTCAATTCCATGGGTGGTACAGAAAATTCACCATAGAAGAGAGAATCCAAATCTCCTATAAATATTTTGAAGCTATATTTAATTTCAATAAATAAGGCAAGACTACTATCTATTTTGTGGCTTGGTTTTCTTGAGAATACAAGAAGGTAAGCTCAGATTGCCATAAAATTTTCAAAAATAGTAAACTAGAAACGGAATGCAATTGTGCCTGATGTATCCTCTTTCAAAGTCAATTCTTGTTATGAGAGACAACAATTCTTAAAGATTAAAATTATTTGCTTTCTATAAAATAGATGCTGATGCACAAGTTATTCATGAACTCATTATAATCATCACACAAATGATTAGCATGTGTAGTAACCTCTGACTCATCTCTAATCATTTATTTAAATTGGAAATTCAAATTGATTAGATAACCAAAAGGCTTTAAGATAACAAAGATGTTAAATCTTCAATCAATCCACAATGCTTAAAAAAATTGGTTATTAGCGGGTGTAAACCTATGCCAAAGTTAATATCCCGTAAATCTTTATTTAGTGTTGTGAGGAGCATTTATGATATATGGACAAAGTGAAGGCTCAGGATGATAAAAAAATACCTCAATATTTTCATAAAGGCTATTAGTAGGTGTGAACTTAAGGACAATCGTGGATGTTATATTTTTGTGCAGACCAGTGTAGTATTAGAAGGTAGCCTTCTATAGAGCTTTCTTGATTTTTATCCAAAGTGCGAATTCTCTTTAAAATGTCAATCGTTACCATGAGCTAAACTGGAGATTTGTTTTGAGCTAACTTAATGTGCCAGATATCTGATTCATATTTCAGTTGTTTAGAAATAAGCAACGCTTACTCAAGAAATATAACTAGATTTTTAATGAATGCTAATTATGCTAGCTATTAGAAAGGATAAGCAAATGCCATGTAATGATGCTATTATGCCAATATCGGTTATAAATTGCTTAAGAAAAACAGAATTTTAAGCTTTAACTTCAATTTACATTAAATTTTAAGTTTTTCATTATGCTGATTTCATGGAATGTACAAATTTCTCAAAAATGATTCAGGTCAAATGATAAATTTCATACATTTGGAGTAAGTTGGGTTTATGCATCACGATGTCATGTTTAATTTTTGATTCATAGAAATTTCTTATCTGCAAATAAAAAATATAAGGTCTGTATATACATTAACCCTTCTTTAGATCTCGCTTTAGTGGAAGCTCCATCAACTGAATGTGCCTATAATGATGACGCTTGCTAAATCACAACAAATGCTGACGTGGGAGTATCCCTGAAGCTCTGTTTCTATGAGCCTTGCTACAGTACAACTACAGGAGCCAAACAAAACACTTGTGTTGATCAGGCGAACTGCACAAAGCCGAGCCGAGCGGCCTGCTTTCGATTTCTTTTCAATTTTTAATGAGTTACCTCCTTTCCTTTCATTCATTTCATTCCTTTCCTATATAGGCGTTGTGTTAGGGTTTAGAGCGGAGTTTTTTCATGTTTTTATTCAGGACAGTCATCGGTTTAGTTTCTCCATTCTAGGGTTATATTCAACGGCGAGTGGTGCTCTAACTGTAACTTATCCAAGGTTGTGATCTTCTTCTAAGGGTCGAGTGGTGCTCTGGTTATAGCTCATTTCTCAACCCTTTCCAACACCCCTCGCTTTCTTGGCACGCCTCTTTTCTCATTGCAACCGCCCAGGACAGCCGCCATTGCTGTTTTTTCCTGCAGTTCTTTTTCTAGCCACCTTCCTTCCATAATCCCTGCTCCTCATTCCGTATTAATCACCATCCCTCCTTCCAGTTTTTGGAGGCCAACAGCCTTCTAGCCGCCTTAGACCAGCTGTCCTTGNTTTTTCTCATTGCAACCGCCCAGGATAGCCGCCATTGCTGTTTTTTTCTGCAGTTCTTTTTCCAGCTACCTTCCTTCCATAATACTTGCTCCTCGTTCCGAATTAATCACCATCCATCCTTCCAGTTTTTGGAGGCCAACAGCCTTCTAGCCGCCTTAGACCAGCTGTCCTTGCTGCTTGGCTGCAGTTTTCCTCTTCCCAGCCACTGTCCCGGCCTCTCGCTTCGCTGCCTTTGCTGTCCTAGTCCTCCACCTTCCTTGCCGCAGCCAACAACACCTTCCCTTTATTGTTTTGTTGCTGTCCGGCTGCATAGAAGCCCTACCGCACCTCAACTATCTTTCAGTAACCTTACATGTTGAAGTTGCCACGCTCCAGCACCACCTTCCCATTTTAGCCCACCTAGCCGAACTCCATCTACCTATTTGCTTTCAATAATAATATTTGTTTTTCTTATTGGTGATTGGGTTAAATTTGGTATCAGGGCTAGTCCAACCCTAATCCTATTCTAGGGCTTCTAGCATCCGAAATACCTAAACCTATCCCCAACCCCACCCCCACCACCAAAAAAAAAAAAAAAAAAAAAAAANTGCTGTCCTAGTCCTCCACCTTTCTTGCCGCAGCCAACAACACATTCCCTTTATTGTTTTGTTGCTGTTCCGGCTGCATACAAGCCCTACCGCACCTCATCCATCTTTCAGTAACCTTACATGTTGAAGTTGCCACCCTCCAACACCCCAACCTTCCCATTTCAGCCCACCTAGCCGAACTCCATCTGCCTATTTGCTTTCAATAATAATATTTGNACTTCCTTGCCGCAGCCAACAACACCTTCCCTTATTGTTTTGTTGCTGTTCCGGCTGCATATAATCCCTACCGCACCTCATCCATCTTTCGGTAACCTTACATGTTGAAGTTGCCACCCTCCAGCACCCCAACCTTCCCATTTCAGCCCACCTAGCCGAACTCCATCTGCCTATTTGCTTTCAATAATAATATTTGCTTTTCTTATTGGTGATTGGGTTAAATTTGGTATCAGGGCTAGTCCAACCCTAGTCCTATTCTAAGGCTTCTAGCATCCGAAATACCTAAACCTATCCCAAACCCCACCCCCACCACTAAAAAAAAATAGATAAATAAAAAAAAAATTTTCCCCTACTTTTTGACTCAAGCCATCCTCACACACAACATTACCCCTACCTACACCTCAAACACTAATCATGCCATCAAAGAGATAATTGTCGAAGATCAAAACGGGAGGAAATGCCATGATACTGTTTATGAAAAATCTACAAAGGGATGTTTACGAACCTTATATAGATGATGTGTTGCGGAAAATCCTCCAATTACAACAAAGATTTGTCTTTTTTGAGATGAGGTATTTTGAAAGGGTCACCCGTGGCTACATTGGCAGCTTTCTAGATCGAAGAAATAGAGTGAGTCTCTTCCACCATTGGATGTCAGTGATGAAGAACCTCTACCGTGAAGAGTTGACGTGAAATATCTGAGAAGCTAGAACTTTGAAGTAAATTTGGATTTGTCACATTTTGATGACTACTAAGATCCAAATGATTTCATTGAGCGGCTCAAGATTGTAGAATTTTTCTTCGAATACTAGGATGTCCCATTAGACAAAATGGTGAAACTAATTTCAAGCCAGTTAAATAGGAGTGCATTGTTTTCATGGGAAAAATTGAAGCATATACACCATCATGAGGGAAAAGACAAGATCAATAATTGTTTCAAGGTGATGGGAGATGCGATAATAGTACCTACCAGTTCATTAAAGATAGGATGTGTAGATCCTAACTTCAAAAGTGGAGAGACAACGTTAGCGGATGACCACCACATTTTACAAGTTGGGTTCAATTTCGTGATATTACAAAAATAGTACATCCAGTGAAGCATCCAAGTCGACTAAGCCCGAGGAGTAATTAATTATGAGTGGAGGACAGGTGGGAGCCAACTTGCATTCTCAAATCTGTCATAACTAGGAAGGGTGTCAAGTGCCACAAATTTGAGCATATTAAATCGGATTGCATAACCAGATGAATGATCTATTTCATTTGAGGACATTTGTTGAATAAATGGGTAATGACATAGTAGACACCGAAGAAAGTGATGACACAAATGAGTACTAACTTCAAACTGATGAGATAAAGAGGCATGTAGTTCCTGCTGAGCCTATAAGAAGTCTCCAAACGAATTGACAGTGGTCGTCCAAGATGAACTTGATTCTGAGGAGCTGACACTAGAGCCATGTCAATCCCATTTAAGAGAAATTTAAACTTTTTAGATATATAAACTCTTTTAGTTGTCCCTGCAGAGGACAGTCCAACATATCTGAAAAAAGGCTTTTTTGTGCCACTTCAGGAAGTTTATATAGAGCTATTCAAATATTAGATTCAGTTCTACAGTATAGTCGCCAACAGATGACTAAATAGGAGAAATGAACCATTGCTTTGAAAATTGTCTTGTGAGCTTGGAGGGGAAAAAAATTATACAATGGGATTTAATACCTATTAGAGAAAAACATGCCTCTCTTGAGTGGTTATACTTTAGTGCGGTCCAACCTACCTTAAATTTCTTTCTAGAGTTGATTCATTCTAAAAAACTTGTTTGCCAGATACATGCAACAGAGTACAAGTGGTGGGAAAAGCATATTATAAACTTAGTTGCTTGAGATTTGACTCATGAAGATCTATGCCGTTATGTAGCTCCAATTCAAGTTGTTCCAAAGGTAGATGGATATTTCTCTACTATGTTGTGCTTTTGAATGACATCACATACATAGTTGACTTACTGGGAGCCTGCAACATTGCTGTTACCTTAAACGGGGCCGACCTGACTACTATGTGAAGACAAACGCTTTGATAATTGAGGTTGAGCATCCCCAATCTGGAGACTGACGCGGGGGCTACTTGGGAGCCCCATTTCTGCGAGTCATACTACAATACAACTACAAAAGCCGAACCGAGCATGTGCACCGGTTCACGAGAAAGACAGAGCCCAACCGAGTTGCCCGTTTTCTATTATTTTCTAAATTTTAGCGACTTTCCTTATTTTCTTTCATTCCTTTCTAGTCATTTCCTATATATGCATTGTAATAGGGTTTAGAGAGGAGTTTTATCGTGTTTTTGTTCTGGGTAGTTATTGACGTCCCTACTTTTCCTTGCTAGGGCCGTATCTGAAGGCGGGTGGTGCTCCAACTGTAGCTCGTCCGAGGTAGTGGCCTTATTTTAAGGGTAGAGTAGGTTTCTTGTTGTAGCTCGTTCCCAAGGGAGTATTTATTCTTGACCTTCCCTTCCCCGCACCCCTCGCTTCTCTGCCACTCCTCTTTCTTTGCTATGTCCGTCTAGAGCATCCATTTAGCTGTTCTTTTCTGCAGTTCTCTTTCCAACCACCTTCCATCCACAATCCTTGCTATTCTCCTTCTGAATCGGCCGCTAGCCCTCCCTTTTACTATTTCTGGCAGCCCACAACCTTCCAACTGCCATAGATCAGCTGCCCGTGTTGTTTTACGGCAGGTTTCCTCTTCCTAGCCACTGTCCCGGCCTTACACTTTACCGGCCTAGCTTTCCTACCCCTCCACCTTTCTTGTCACAGCCTGCAACGCCTTCCTTTTACTGTTTTGTTGCTGTTCCAGCTGCCCACAAGATCTATGGCACCTCATCTATCTTCCAGAAAACTTAATTGCTGAATCTGTCGCCTCCCCAACCTTTCCATTCAAACCCACTTAGCTAACCTCCACCTCCCTTGGGATACACTTCTATTGTGTTTGTCTTTGTCTGTTGTATTTTTCCCTTTCAAATGTGTCATGGTAACCACCTATTTGCTTTCAGTAATAATATTTATTTTTACATTTGTGGTTTGGGTTAACTCGGATATCCTAAGCAATCTAGGCTTTTATAACATGCCCATCACAATGGTACACACTAAATATTAATATAAGGGATCTAGGGTTTTTTTAATATGATCCTATTTAAACCTAATAAGTTACTTCAAAGAATTAAAATGCATGACCTCAACAGATTTTTTTAATACGATTCTATTTGAACCTAATAAATTGCCTCAAAGAATTAAAATGCACGACTTCTACAAAGATCAAAACTTCATGCAAAATACAGATAATTATCCACGGGCAGATAATGTTGAGGTAACTGTCACTTTTTGGTCCTCTCATTTCTTTCTATTGATTCCATTTGATCTTGATGTTTGTCTTTGATTTCTCAGCTTCAAGATTTCAGCATGAGAAGGATAATGTTGCATACTTGGATGCTTATGAGCTTTGTGAAATACTCTAGTAAATTTATAACGGCTATTCAAATTAAATAAGGAGATATGTGTAACTCCGCAGGATATTTTGTATTTTTGATAAAACTTTTAGTTATAATCAATATATCTTACACATCAACTTTTCCTGGACTTACCAATGTTATGGCTATAGATAAAAGAAATTCATGACTTCATGATAGGGTTTAAATACAATTATCATTGGGAAAATTGGTTTTGATATCATGTTAGTGTAAATCTTATGGTTGTGAAAAAGTTGGGGTGGGGGGGTGGTGGTGGAGGGATTTTGGGAGCAATTTCTTTTCCTAGTGAGCAGCATCAGTTAAAGGAGAGACTAGAAGAGTTTTTTAGAAAATTCTTAGTTCAGTCTATCATAAAGGGAAGTACATGTAACATGCTTTATTCATAGAATGAATGTTAGAACTCAAATTCAATTTTAATCCCATACAAATTGGAATCTAATTGTAATGACTAATTGAAATTTAAACTCAAGATTATCCAAATGGATAATATTTACTTAATTTTAATTAAATAACCTATTAAAAGAAATATAATTTAATTTCATAAACTCATATGGTTCAACCTAAACTTGTTTTTTGTTCTTGCGCTGTATCAATTTAACTAAGGCGTCTTAGTGATCAATCCGTTTTTTAAGCTGAAACAACATTTTACCTTCCATGCTGTTTTACGGGATTGCATGCTAGTTTGCGATGTTTTAGGCATTGTTGTCAACAAAGGGATGGCGTGATTTTCTTAAAGGCTGATTGTGAAAAGTTTAGGCATCGTCCTAGAGCTTCTTGAATTCATCCTTTATAGTCATTTCCATCTAAATGATAAACCCAATTACTATAGATTTACATACATGTGTACAATCCAAACCTTTCATGTCATATAAAAAATACCACCATTTTAACTTCTAACATGTGAAATACACCTTTTCATGCATAGTAAAGTTGTATGTATGTAAAAATTAAAGTTTAGGTGTTAGATATGTAAATACATAAGAATTGAATGTTATGTATGTAAATCTTTCTTCATTTGTTATTGGCTTATGATAGGTTGGATTTTACTTGAGGAAAGCCAAGTACATGAAGAAAGTAGCTGAAGTTTGTCTCGCCAAGTATGGAGGGGATATTCCAAATTCTCTGGATGACTTGCTTTCACTTCCTGGAGTTGGTCCTAAAATGGCTTATCTGGTAGTTTTCATAGTTTTTTGTGTCTTTTGCTTCCTNCAAATAATTCATGATTTTCTAATCTTGACAAATGATCAGCAATTTGATCAGTTCCCTTTCTATCAATAACCACAAGATCAAATTCTTGCAGCAAAAATATCAATCTAAATAACCTTAGTTTGACTTCCTTCTTTTGAATCAGATATTTAATAACAAAGTGATCAGTGTGAATAACACATTTAGTCCCAATTAAATAAGATCTAAATTTGTCTAAAGCAGACACAATGACCAGTAACTCTTTTTCTGTAACAGTATAATTAATTTGAGCATCATTAAGAGTTTTACTAGCGTAGGTATAACTTTAAAATTCTTTTCATACATTTGTCCAAGAACAGCTCCAATAGCATAATCACTAGCATCACACATCAATTCAAATGGTTTCTTTAGTTAGGTGAAACTATAATAGGGGTTGTGATTAATTTTTCCTTTAATAACTCAAAGGCATGAGATTAAACTATAATAAGGGTTGTGATTAGTTTTTATTTTAATAACTCAAAGGCATTTAAACAGTTTTCATTAAATTCAAATTTCTTGTCCTTTTCTAAAAGTTGGCAGAGAGTTTTAGTAATTTTTGAAAAATCTTTAATAAAACGCCTGTAGAAACCAACATGTCCAAGAAAACTCCTAACCTCTCTTACATTAGTAGGAGGTGTTAATTTAGATATAACTTGAATTTTTGCAGGGTCTGCTTCCATACCATTTTCATAAATTTTATGTCCTAACACAATTCCTCCTGCAACCATAAATTGACATTTNATTATGTGCATACAGATCGAAGGACTGATTCCCTTAATATCAGCTAAGGTCCAACCAAAAGCTTTCTTATATCTTTTTAATGTATCCAGAATTCTTTGCTCTTGAAAATCATTTAATTCTAAAGATATAATAACAGGTAGTGTATATGAGTCTCCCAGAAACACATACTTCAATTGATTAGACAATATTTTCAACTCAAGTTCAGGTGGTTTTATAATTGACGGAACTAGATTCTTATAAGCATTTTCTATAATTTCCAGCATCTCAAATCTTCCCTAAACATAATCTAATTCTTCATTTTATATTTTATCCAAAATAACTTCATCACTGTCTTCAAATTGTTCTTTCTCTTCAAAATGTTCTTTAAAATGTTTGTTCAATTGATGTACACTAATTTTCATGTGAAAACATTCATTATCTCTTTCAACAGTAGGATATTTTATAGATTTCACAATGTTAAAAGTCACTTCTTTTTTGTTAACTCTCATAGTTAATTATCCCTTTTGACCATCTATCATAGCTTTTTCAGTAGCTAAAAATGACCTCCCTAAAATGATAGATATTTTTTTTATCTTCATCCGTATCTAAAGCAATGAAATCCATGAAAAAGATAAATTTATCAACTTTTACTAAAACATCTTCTATAACTTCTTTAGGATATGTAACTGAACGATCCGCTAACTGTAGAGTTACAGAGGTAGTTGAGATTTCTCTTAATCCTAATCTCTTAAAAATTGATAGAGGCATAAGAATAATGCTGGCTCCCAAATCACATAAAGCTCTTCCATAAAATTTTTCACCANCATATACATATACATATCCAGTCGTGAACTCTCTCAGGCATCTAAATATCTTCCTCGACTCCACCTCTACTATTTATCTGTCATTTTTGCTTCTATCCAACTGTAGGTCTTGTTGCTACTCGCATATGGATTTTAGCCATCGTTGTTATTTCTTCTTTTACAAATATTTGATCCATACCTTTAATTTTTAAGCTGTTTAGGATCCTAAGATTGACACTAATAGCTTTTAACCAAAACAATATGTTATTTATGACTTAGAAACAGACATTATGATCATGAACAACTTGTAGTGATTCTATGGCCTAAGTTCCAACCAAGTTTTTTCTTTCAAAATAATTTACTTTTTTAAAATAAATACAAATTAAAAAAGCAAATATTTTTGATCTATCAAATTAGGATGTTATCTAGCTTGAGTATTGACAGTGATTTTATATATGCTTATAAATACAAGTATTTAATACTGCTACTAGAAAATTTAATTCCTCAGCAATGACACCAAAAACTTGACAACGATTATAGATTCGAAAAAGATGTATATATATAATATTCAATAATGGCAAAGTCACACTTATCAATGGAAGTATATGTATCGCTCAAGTAATACATGACTCTAATGGGGTCCTAGATATTGATCCCACAGGGAGTAATATTAGAGGCTACGAACTAAGATTTTAGAAAATCAATACTTAATCACAACAATATAATTCAAATTGTTTATCTGTCACTAATAGACAATCGAAATAAATATTTAATTTTAATAACTCTTAAATAACTAATTCTCCTAATAAAGTTTCTAATGTGAAATTCAATATATAAGAAAGAATCATTCTCCTTGTCAAGAAATTAAAGTGAATGGATAAAGTGAATCAGTTTAAATTGAATTGTGACAAATAGGAGCATACCTATTCTTTACCCTTTGGTCCAGGCATAAAGGACATTGACTAATCCTATGCTTGTTTACTGAATCTGGGGCTAGGTTGGGAGGATACCGCTCTCACTTTGGAGCTCCCATATTCCCCTCGCCTAAGGGCTAACATCTACACTTCAGTACCCAAACGATAGGACCGAATTGAGGATTTTAGTATGTCACTCTAAAATCTCCAATTCTACGCCCGATAATATTATTTCCCTATTTATTCACACCTAACTTCTAAGGGCTTTGACATCCCTAAATCTTGGATGTAATCTTCACTTTAATTGTAAAAATCATCATATTTTAACAAATCAATTGCCCAGATTGAAAGTAAATTAAGATCGAAGTGAAAAGATCATCAAATTCTTTAACATTTTCAAGGCTCAACCAATTCAAATCACCATTTCACAATCTTAAGATAAGGAGAAAGACATAGAAAACTACTCAGAACTCATAGGGAAGATACAACAAAACTCAAAATTTATATATAAAAGCAAAGTCATACAAACTACAACAAGTAAATAACTTCTCTAAATTTCTCCCCAAGAACACTCCTCGAAGTTCCTCTGAATCTCTTCCTTTCTTTACAACCAACTTGGAATTCATAAATGAAATCAAAGCCATACAAACTATAAAAAGTAAATAACTTATCTTAAATTCCTCCCCAAGAAAACTCCTCAAAGTTCCTCTGAATCTCTTCCTTTCTTTAAAGCACACAAAATTCTGCTTCGAAACGGCAAGGAGGAAAAAATCTCTCACTTTCCCTCCACTCTTACGATCTCTCGAAGAATTCCACACAATCTAACACTAAATTAAACTCTTTACACATTACTGGAACCTCCTGGACCTCTCTAACCTTCAGAGCCTCCTCCGTTTTTTGGCCAAAATCTTCTTTTAATGTTGTAGAAGAGTTTTTCCAAGAGTTGCCTAAGCATCCCTCCAAAAATCGTCCACATTCAACGCACCTATTGAGATAACCACTGATCTCGCCGTCAGCGGCCTCGAGGTCACCGTCAGCGGGCCTTAAAAAATATTTGATTTGGAGTCTCGGGAAATTCTCGTCGTCGGTGCCCTAGTTCAAATCTTCATATTTTGGTCCTTTTCACTCCAAATTCGCTCCTTTTTTCATCTTTTTGCTCCAATGACCATAACTCATCATACCTGCAATAAAACATAAAAAATACCTTTCTTTAAAGTATAATATCATCAAAATCAGTATAAAACCAGTATAAAAATCTCAACATATTTTCTTTTGGTCAAAATCCACCAAACTTAACTATTACTTGTCCTCAAGTAATTTTAGTACTATATAAAAGTTATGATCTATTGTAGTAAAGTCTTAATTCATAAATAATATAAGTTTAATTTAAGTAAATACTATAGTGAGATTTTCAGAAAAAACTCAAGTAATTAAATTAACTCTGTAGGTACAAGATTATCTAATTATCAAGTTTAAGAGTTCTAGTTTTCTATTCATTTCAAGAATGACTATATGTTGTAATATCAAGTCACTTAGAATATTCAAATGATAGGAACTTCATGAGAACACTACTAGTAAAAGATGCTAATTCATAAATATAAGTTCAGGAATGCATTTAGGTTTTCTCTTTAGGTAGGTCTGGTGAAGCCAATTTTTGATTAGGCATCTCCTCAAGCTTCTCCTTGCTTTTATATATTTTTTTTCTTTCTTTTCTTTTCTCTTTTTCCTTTTTCTTTTCTTTTCAGGGATTGTTATCAATCCTTTATTTTTCCTTTTTCAAGTGAGGATTACAATATCTAGATAACCTTTAATGATTTTGAACATCACCTTTCTTTCCCTAAATTTGAAACTCAAAACATTCCTTTATCTTATAAATATTTAATAGCTTTTACATCATTGAGCTCTAATCTTTTCTTCTCAAATGAATTTCCAAGATTCTTAATACTACAAAATATAGTTTTCTTTACTTTAAATAATTAACTATAGTCTTATTCTCTTATACTAAATATCTTAATCTACAAAATTAATTTTCATTACAAAAATATTCCTTTAAATCTACCATAATATTTAAATATCTACAAAATATAGTTCTCTGAATTAAATTCACTACATAAAATCATATTAATAATTTTTGAAAATATTTAAATTGAGAAAATTTAATCGTTAGTCTTTTTTTCCCTCCCCCAAACTTAAATTTTTCAATATGAAATGATACATGTGGAAAGAAAAATTCTAAATATAAATCATACCTCAGTATTTTAGGCATTTTCATCATTCTGAAATTTTTGCAGTCCTTCTCAAAATTTCCACTTCACCTGGTCTGTAACATTAGGAGCTTTCTATACATATAAATCATTAGAGAATTTGCTGGGTAATGAAATTTTGAAATAAGTACTGAAGTAAACATTAGATAAACACAATATTTCACTAACACATCCACAATACTAAACAAAAAAAAAATCAAAATGACACTAAAATGCAAATAAAAATAACATCACATTACAATTTAACAAATTTCAACTACCTGACCAAACAATTATAACAATAATTAAAAATTATCCATTTGCAACAAAAAAATAAAAAAATGAAAGTACAAACACACAAACATCTATCTCTATTATGACAATTACAAAAATAAAAGTAAACATCAGTTACTATCATATGTCAAAATCCCAAACTATATCTTCGTCTCCTTGTTCATCAGGAGGATTAGGCTGATACTGCGTATACCGGGGTATTCAGGAAAAATAACATCAGACTCACCTCTCTAGTGCCGGGCCTGAGCTTCATAGTAAGCTATCTCAAAATCAGAATGCCTCTATAGGTACTCACTATCATACATTTTTACGTTCTAAACCCCCAATTATTTCATTTATTAACTCTACACTCTTTCGCTGCAAGGTCAACTCATTCATTAAATCATTCAGGGTAGGAGAACTAGAAGAAGGAAGGTCATAATTAGTAGAGGGGATATCTTTACTAGTAGAAGGTTCTTGACTTCTACTCACAGTACTCCATTTTTCATGGGATTCATATGTCGTTAAATTAGCTTTACTAATGGGCTTCATAGGGTAAACCCATTCTTCATCATCTCTAGCTTCCACTCCATTTTTCTTTAGTTGGCAAAGTGCATAAATGAGGCGAGGATGTCCATGACCTCCACTTATTTCACTCTTTGTCGTGGTCAATATATTCTTAAAAATGATTCTCCCCACATTTATATTTCTATTATTCTGAATACAAAAATTCAGAATAGCTCTATCTCTTGTTACCTCACTATGGTGATAGGTCGGTAATAGAGTAGAGGAAATAAAATAATTCCACACTTTAGATGTGACATTCAACATGGATGGTGAAAAATTTACCCGGTCTCGTTGCTTTATCTTCCATGTTCCTTTCCCATCAGTGAAAAAGTTGATCACATCGTTGAACGGGCCTTCCATTGTACTGAAAGTTTCATAATGACAGCTATAGGAGGCTGAAACTTCATAAAAGAAGTTAATGCGGACGACACTAAATTCAACAGAAAATCCCTGCACTCAAGCAGTTCCGTCCTCAGAATATAACACATTGGCATAAAATTCTTTCACTATATTTGCAGCAGCCTTATTAGTGATATAACAAAAGTTTTCCCACCTCTGTTCGGTAATAACTCGTTCAATTTCTCCTCCCGAACTCTCAAAAACTCGATCTTGTATACATTTCTTTCCTTCAAATACTGAAGTAAATCTCGATTGAGCTTTCGCATTGACGAAACAAGACTCGTCAAACTCAATTCGTGTCTTTTGTTGTAGAACCATTTCAATCTAATCAAAATTATAAAAAGATCCAAAATATACTTCAAATATGCAAATAATGTCTTCTAAGAGTGATTCTAAGAGTTCAAAACTAAATTCCATGAATTTCTTCCCAATATTTTCTTCACAATCTCAAATTTTTTGGATCTTCTCAATGTGGAAGAAATTCATGGTGAAAATCAAATATTTTTAACTTAGAATGAAGCTCTTACCAAGAGATGATCAAATCCGGTGTCTAAATGCTTTGAATTTGCCCCCAAATCCAAGATCTTTAAGCCGTAGATCGAAGTTTTTGTTTTTAAGAGGAAGGGGATGATGAATAGTGGTGGTTGACTGGTCAAAATTGTAGTTAAAGGTGTTTTTTGGGATCTCGTCGTCGGCGGAGTCTTTGGCGCTGTCAACGAGATCTATTAAATTAATATCCTAAGTCTCGGGAAAAGTCCACCGTCGGCGGCATCGATGGCGCCATCGGAGAGCTCCATTGAATTGGTTCAATTTCCAGTTTTTTGCGATTTCAATCAATTTCAAGCCTCAACGACATCCGTTCAATCTTTTTAGACATAAATTTTAAGTGATTAAATGATGTACTAACTCAAATAAACATTCACAACACAAAACATCACAATTATATATAAATTCCAAGGGTTACAATACACGTTACACAACACACCTAAGTTTGGTATTTTCTCAACCTTATTACATCAATTCAGCGTCGCAATCCAAGCCACAACACTCAAAATGCTAAAAACAAACATCCTATGCTCAGTCTCAACTATGCTGAGATCTAAAACCAAAATTTGAAAGCAAAGAAAACACGAAGCTCAAACCAAATTATACACATAGACATACAGGTAGCAAGGTAAATCTATTACTCTTCCGATTCAGTGCTTGATTCTCCTCTGAGATCACCCATTGATTGAACATGAACAAAGAGGTTATAGAAGGGTCAATATGGAAATTATTTAGTAAAGTACTCTTTTATCAAGTTCATCTTTCTCATCAATCGTATAAAACTTCCTTCAATATGTCAAGAGTGATCACAATGTTGTTTCGTCCTCCAATCTAGATGATCGAAAAAATCATAGATATTGTTAATTGCATTCATAACATATTGTACCTCTTTCTCCAATTTCTTGATTCTGCACAGGATCACTAGTGTCTTGTCGGGAACTAAAGCTTGAATAGGCAGTGAATTCTTAGACGACTGATCCACCATAATAGTCATATCATTTTCATCTTCATTGGCTGGGAATCTCTCAGTTGGGTCTAAAGGCTTCCAAGGTAGAATTACCTTTTCCCAATTCTCATAAGATACGTGGAACTAACTGCAAAGTAAGAAGATTGTTGAAGGATGTTCAAGCTCATAAGTTGATCTATGAACGATCAGGTCCAAAACAGACTTCACAATTGTCGATCCAATATCAATCGACAGTCCCATTTGGATGCAGTAATTTAGAATAGCACTTTCCTTATTAACTTTACCGATCCTCATCTTCGGCAATAGTTTTAAGGAAATGAAGAAGTGACAGTGTTTAGAAACGAGTTTTAGAAGTGTCGCAGAAAAATTAACATACCTGTTTTCTCTCATTTCCCAGTCTTCAGTTTCATCCGTTAAATATTGGTAGATATCATTCATCAGGTTTCTTGTAGGGATGAAGTTGGAATAATGGCAGACAGGAACATTCTCGATCATATATAACTCATTAATCCATGTAAGAGTAAAAGTTATTCATATACCTCACACATAGAAAACTCTCTGGTTGATTACATGCAAATTAGCATAAAAATCCTTCACCACAGGAACAACTACGACGGCTGTAGTGTAGCACAACACTTCCCATCTTTGTCGCACAATCATCTCTTCAATTTCCGTTGAAGGATTATTCAATCCTTGATTCATGAATCCTCTTTCCTCGATTAATCTCTTCTTTGTCAATACTTTGTTGAAGATTCGTTGCGCCTCAACACTAATGAACTTTCTCCGGTTGAACACTCGCAATCTATGGTTTTCAGGGGAATTGGACACCATATGGATAAATTTGGTAGAGTTTTAATTCGTTTTTGGGAAAATACGAACTTAAGAACCAAATTTGGAAGTTTATAGGGAGTGACTCCCACCTAAAACCGCTAAAAACCATCATTTTAAACTTCAGAAACAATCATCCCACCGGTTTCACAGTCGGCAGCGTTGATGGCGCCATCGACGCTTCCTGGACTCTTAGGAAAAACTCGTCGTCGGCGCTGTCGATGGTGCTGTTAGCGTCTAAGGCAAAAATTGCACAGTTTCGCTCTAGTCCGTATGCGTTCCAATTTCTTCTATGGATCTAATTTTTATGATGATTCAAGGGTAAATATGAGTAGTAGAGTTCAATACTACCAAATAACGATAATTTCAAATAAAACTACTATAATCGCAATAAAAATAAAGATAACTATGAGTTGCCTCCCATAAAGCGCTTGGTTTAACGTCGTCAACCCGACCTATTCAGGTATTATTCAGGTTGACTGATCATTAAAATCTCTTTAAAATTATTCTTTTACCCTCAAAATACGGCTTTAATCTGTATCCATTTACTTTAAATCTATTCCCAAGCTTTTGATCTTCAATTTCAACATCTTCGTAAGTATAAACTGGAGTCACAGTAAAGGGTCCTAACCAATGAGACTTCAATTTCCCAAGGAATAACTTCAGCCTTGTATTGTAAAGCAAAACTTCTTGTCGTGGTTGAAAGTTCTTCTGGTTAATCTTCTGATCATGCCATAACTTTAGTTTCTCCTTTTAAATTCTGTCGTTATCATAAGATTCATTTCTTAATTCTTCTAGTTCATTCAATTATAACAATCTCTTCTCACCAGCATCTTTTAAATTATAATTGAATTCTTTAATCGTCCAATATGCTTTATGCTCCAATTCTACTGGTAAGTGACAAGTCTTTCTAAAAACCAGCCTGTAAGGAGTCATTCCAACAAGAGTTTTATAACTAGTCCTGTAAGCCCATAATGCAGTATCCAGTCTAGTGGACCAATATACTCTACTAGGGTTTACAGTTTTATCAAGTATTTGTTTAATCTCTCTATTAGAAACTTCAACTAACCTACTGGTTTGAGGGTAATAAGAAGTAGAGATTCTATAAATAATATTAAAATTTTTTGCCAATTTCTGAATGTATTTATTCATAAAAGGGGATTCTCCGTTAGTGATAATCATTCTCGGCATTCCGTATCTAGTGAAAATATTTTTCATTAAAAATCTTGAAATACTTTTAGCTTCACAACGAGGTAAAGCTTGTGCTTCAATAATATATAGTCCCATGAAATCTAATATACGTAGTCTACTGCAATTAATATAAATAAGTTCCCAAATGAAGGAATAAATGGTCCCATGAAATCTAATCCCCAAACATCAAAGATCTCAACTTCTAACATGAAATTCAGAGGCATTTCATTTCTTCTAGATATATTGCCTACTCGTTG
>JXCR01129651.1:236223-247616 GCA_002079205.1 Phalaenopsis hybrid cultivar
AATTTTGTAAAAAGAATATTTTTATTTTGAAAAATAGCGTTTTAATTTTGAAAAATGATACTAACAAGATCTCATTCATTTAATAGTTTAAATAAACGAGCACAACGCCGCTTGCAATACACCTATCATGAAGAACATACACATTACTAGATAGTGGGGCTTGATTATACAAACTAATGAATTCATGACATCCTTTTGGTATGCGAAACTTTTTATGTTAACCGACAAGTTTTCATATCAAATATAAAGATTTGATAGGGTTTATAAGCTCCTTATAGCAACAAACCTGTATAGTTAATTACACCTAAAATGACTGAAGTCATTTAAAAAAAAACTATCGATTTAGATCAGAGGTATTTTTCTTCAAGAATCTCAAAGATTATGGTTTCATGTTCGACATGGAAAATAAAATGGGGACTGGATCAAAATAGGAGTAGTTTATTTTAAGAATTCATAGGAAGAAAATTAAGGGATGTCACAGATCATGATGAGAAACTTGTTGACTTCCCAAACTATCCTATTGTGTGACTTTAATTTTGAGGAGATATTTATTTTGATGTTTCATCCTACCAATTTTATTATTTAGGGTTTATGTTTGCATGAAACTATCATACAAATAGTTTGGACGATATGAGGGTTTATGTTGTAACAAATGACAACACCAGAGCCTAAAGTGAGTTAGGGCTTATATTGCACAACATGACTGTGCAAAGGCCTAAAGATAAATTGATGATTTACGTCGTACTAGAAGATCTACCTCAAAATCCTATGGCTTGTTGTTTAATTCTAAGGAAAGTTTAGCTGGTGTAGATCGGTTTTGTTGTTGTAGAATGTCGTCCTTGATCTGCTTCAGCTTGCTCCGATGCCTTATTGATAGCTGCTCCAGGTTTAGTATTTTATGCTTATGTTTTTCTTTTAATTATTTTTAATCTAATTAATGAAAATGTATGTGTTTCTATTTTGCAGTGATCCACCCAAGGTAAACTGACTACTATTTTCTATCATTAAGGTCTTGCAATTATATAAATAAATGCAAAAGTGAAAAGGTGGTAAAATGTTGTAGTAAAATTGCTTTAAATATATAAATGAGCGTAACTGGACATCTGCTACCAGTGCATGGTTAATATCATAAAGTATAGTACAATTGCATGAATTTTAAGTAAATTGCGAGAAAAAGAAAACGAGTAAAGCACAAAAACCAAATATGAGGAATACCAGTCATAGGAAAACGTGTGCAAGAAAAATAAAACCCGTAGCCACATATGAAAGATCAGGCTAAATGTAAGTCTTTATTAAAGGTGGGGGCTCAGAGCTGGGTTGTGCGCTTCCAACCTTTGACCAAATCTACCACCCGAACAATCTCAGGAGAGCATGCTCTAGCCTAACCAAGATGATTAACTAGTGGACTTTCATAATTTTTTCTACGACTCTTTTATTTTTTCATGCATATAATACTTTATTTAGCAGTCAAAATGGTTGATATTTTGGGCAAATCATAGTCTAAATATGTTTGGAAAATTTTTTATTGTCCATGAGTTAATTATCCTGATCAGGCTGAAAATGTCGACAACCTAAGAGTATAAGGGGTAAATTCTTACCAAGTGTTGGTGAACAGTATCATCAATCCTATCACCTTTCTTGAAGGATCCTTGGGGTCAGAGATCTATTCTAAAATCCCACTTCGTATCCCTCGTTTAGCACACATAAGCAATGTCGTCATTGTCCTTACCACCTGAGCCTCAAACTCACACCAGTCTGGTGATCCATAAGTGGCCATACCAGATATCCCTAGTTGCTCAAAAGGGTTTAGACACTTTATTTAAAATCCATACCCATTAGCATTGTGTTATTAATATAGGATAAGTAGTGTTAGTGTATTTTCTATTGATTTGTGAATTATTTGACCCCAAGTGGTAAGGTCCCGCAACAAATCAATAGAAAATACAGACCTTAGAAATTTCATGTTAATTTAGTTGTTGTTACACTTTGAAGAGAATTTTATGCAACAAATCATGACAGACTCAGAGGTCTTTTAAAGTATCCAAAATCTTCTAAGAATGTCCAGAAAGCATCTTTGGAACAAACTTAAAATTTCATATTACAATTTTACCTCTAGGGCTCTTTACCTCATAAGTCTTTCAATTTGATTCAAATATCATTGGAACTTTGTTAGATTGCTACTCAAGGGTTAATTAAGACTCTAAAGAAGACTTAGTGTTTTTTCTAATTTTTAGTTTATTTTATGGAATTATTTTAGCTAAAATATATGAATTTTAAGCTTAATTCATTTACTTAATTAAAACACACCCTCTGTCCATAAAACCTTTTTAGGAGGTTCACATGTGTAAGAGGACCACTTAGTCCAATTTTCATGATTTTTTGAATTGCTTTTTAATTATTATAATTTTTTGTTGTTTTTACTAAATAAATAAATAGAAAAATTATTTTATTTTGAAAATTGCTTTTTTTATATTTTTCTTTAATCTCTCTAATTTCATAGAATTTAGAGAAATTAATTTCATAGTTTTTTTTATATTTATTCTATTTTTTATAATTTTTTAATTCAACAATATATGAAAATACATTTAATTATTTTAAATACATTTTTTCAATCTCAATAATTTATGGAAATGTTTTAAAATTGTTTTCTTCAATTATAAAGTGATTTATGACATTTTAACACATTTAGGCATTTTTATGATTTTTGGTATTTTTAATGAATAAATAAGTAAGAAAATAGGCTAAAAATAAACTTTTTATTTTAACTTCAATTTTTTTTTCCTAGATTGTTCTAGTCTTAAGGAACTCCCCAAACTAATTTTTGTAATTTTATGAATTATATTTTAATTTCTATAATTATTTAAATAAAAAATACTTATTTTCTTACAAAATACATTTACACATTAAGAATAATCTTTATGGCTTCACAATTTTACAGAAACTTCCTAAGATCTTTTTCTTCAATTTTCATTATTTTGGTTATTTTGGTGATTTTTTGAGTTATTTATATTTTTCTCATTTTTGGCATTTTCTTAATTTCAAAATAGAAAAATATATTTTATTTTTTTAAAAAAATTAAATTTTTATTTTTCCTAAGTTCTTCTAACCACAGTAAACTTACCGAACCAATTTTTATAATTTTCTTATTTATATTTTATTTTTTAGAATCAGTTTAGAAAAAATAAAGGTGATTTACTTCGAAAATTAGGGTTTTCAATGTTAAAGGTGTCCTCTGACTTTGAAAAAATCAGAGAATATCCCTAAACATATGAGAAATGAACCCTCCAAATGTCATATTTTTATGATTAATATTTAATTACTTATAATTTAAAGAAGTTTTGGAGTATTTAATTAATTTAACATAGATATTAAGAAATTATTTTTTTTATTTTTAGTCCACATTGTTCCCCTCTGTTCACTAAGCACAGAGTTATTTTTCTTTTATTTTTATCATGTTTTTACACCAAGTTATGCATTTTTTAAGTTTCTATAATTATTTAAATAAAAAAATACCCCTATTTTCCTACTTATCCACGCAACTGTCAATGCATCCTTATTGTCTCCAAAGCCCCACGTGTTTCACTTTGGTTCACCGTCATCCATGTAGTCACCTCGTCAGTTTTAATGGGGAACCTCCTCTCTTGCCCTGAAGAAGCTCATGAATGAATCAATTTGGGATATTGATGAGGTTTGAGGTATGATAATGAAAAGCTCCCGAACTTTGAACTCAAAATTAGGGCAATGTTGTGGGGATGAAGGCTGGAAAACAGTGGAGATGAGCTTTGCAAGGCTGTTAGAGAGTCTGGGAAAATTTTGGCAAAGTTTTGTTTTGGTTTGATCACTCTCCTCAATTTGGCCATGGAGGGTGCTTAATTTATAGCCAACAGAGCAAGTTAGGTGTCCAATAGGAGGCTGAGGTGGAGGGAAGAAGAGCTTTAAGGGCCAATAAGGATGAACCACATCAGGGAGTCCCAATTTTGGGTTTTCCTCAATTGGAACCTCTTGATTTTTTAATTTTCCGATAGTTGGGGTGGCTTTAGAGAGGTCAGGGAGGTTGAGTGGTCAGCACAATTTGGTTCCAAGGAGGATTCGAAGGGGAAAGTGGGATTTGGCAAATTGGCCCAGGTTGAGTTTCATCCCTTGGTCCAATGAGTAGGTTTGGTTCTAAGGTGGTCAGGGTTGACGTCTTGACCCCCAAGAAGGTTTAGGTGAGTTTTTGTGGCTGGTTTGGGCATGGGGCAAGTGTTTAAATGTTTCATGAAAAGGGCAAATCCAAGTGAAGGAGAAAGAGGGAAAAGTCACCTCCACTTGCCAAAATTTGGTAAGTTTGACCTCATGATGTCCATGGAAGGCTTCATGAGGCATGGCATGCCATGTATGAGGCCATGGGAGTGTTTCATGCAAAAAAAATTACGATTTTATGAATTTTAAATGAAAAATGTCAACATGCCCTATTTGAATAAAATTTTCTTCCACACGTATGGTATGATTTGTATGATGTCATGATGAAATGATTTTGATTAATGTGGGATGATGAAGAAGGGATTTTTTCATGTGAGCTTAAATTGGGCCTTTTAAAATTAATGCCATGGGCTTTTAGAACTGCATATGGTATGGGCTTTTAAAGTATACATGATGGATTTTATTTTGAAATTAACCAAGGGCTAATCAAATTGGGTTTGGATTTGATCTCAATTGGTCTTAGAAATGATGAAATTTAGTGTGGATTTGAAATTAGAGAAATTATATCCACTGATGAAAGTTTGAAATTGATGAAATTTAGTTGGAAAGCACTTTCGGTGCACTTAGAAGGTTGAAATCCAGCACTTAGAAGGTTGAAATCATCATGGGGGAGCTCATGGGGAGTCTCCATAAGATTGTCAGGTTTTAGGGTTAGCTCCGGGTAGCTTTGTCTTGGTCAAGGTTACACAAACAATTAAAATTATAGGGATCAGATTGAGTTGGAAAGCACTGGGTCTCATATCCAACTCAAAGACTGATTGAGAAAATTTTACTACTTTCGGAAGGAAAGCTCAAGGACTCACATCCAACCTAAAAGGTAGGTGGAGGAATCAGAATTTAGGCTCTGATCCTGAGATTTGATTTGGAGGAATTGGACTTTCACACCGATCCTCGAGATTTGATCTTTACTACATTAGGAAGGAAAGCTCGAAGACTCACATCCAACCCAAGAGATAGCAAGAGGGAATCAGAATTTAGGTACTGACCCTGAAATCTGATTTAGAGGATTTGGACTTTCACACCAATCCTTGAGATTTGATTTGGAGGAATCAGACTTTCACTCCAATCTGCGAGATTTGATTTTTGCTACATTGGGAAGGAAAGCTCAAAGACTCACATCCAACCTAAGAGGTAGTGAGAGAGAATCATAATTTAGGTGTTGACCCTGAGATTTGATTTGGAGGAATCAGACTTTCACACAATCCTTGAGATTTGATTTGAAGGAATCAAAGTTTCAAACTGATTCTCAAGATTTGATTTTTAATATATCGGGAAGGAAAGCTCAGGGACTCACATCCAACATAAGAGGTAGCAAGAGAGAATCAGAATTTAAGTACTGACCCCGAGTTTTGATTTGGAGGAATCAAACTTTCACATCGACCCTCGGTATTTGATTTGGAGGAATCAAACTTTCACGCTGATCCTTGAGATTTAGGGGAGTGGAGGACTTGTGAAAGGGAGTGTGAAAATTTAAAGAGTTTGTGAAAAAATTGCATATTTTAGAAAGGTTTGGAGATTTTGTGAAATTTATGCAGAGAGTGAGGAATTTATGGAATTCATGAAAAATATGTGAATTTTTTGGTATTTGAAAGGAGGAGAAGAAATTGAGAATTTAGTGTAATGAGAGATCAATTGTTTGATTGCAGGATTAGTTTTCTTGCTAAAAAAACAAATGACATTTAGAGGGACTGAATATCATACCATAAACCTTTTAGAAATGATGAAGACATTGTTGGACCTGCTTAACAACATTCTTATTGGCTTTAGAAAACAAAATAATGTCATCAGTATAGATGAGGTGAGTGACCTCCAAATTAAACTTGCAATGAAATCTTGAGTAATACTTTTGCAGAAGGGCTTTGTCCATGAGCCGAGAAGTAATCCATTGCCAGAATAAAGATAAAGGGTGAGAGAGGGTCACCCTATTGAATTCCTCTAGAGGCTGAGAAGAACCCATGTGACTGGACATTAAGAAAAATAGAGTGTGCATTGTGTTACAACCATCTAGAAATGAGAGTGCAGAACTCTAAGGAGAAGCCTCTTTCTTTTAGAATGTTTAAGAAAAAGTCCCAACTAATTATGTCATAGGCCTTTTTCAAATCCATCTTATAAATCATATTCCCACCTCTACAAGGCTGATCAACATCTAAGAATAGTTCCTAAGAAAGTAAAACATTATCAGCTATAGACCTGCCCTTCACAAAAACTTCTTGGTTAGGCTTGATAAGGTGAATTAAGTGAGGTTGAAGTTTAGCTACAATTATTTTACTGATGGTCTTACACAAGACATTGGTGAGGCTGATGGGTCTGAAGTGATTCTAATTACTATAATCAGTGGATTTGGGAATAAGCACATAATTGGAAGAGCAAAAATAATTAAGCAAAGGGTCCCAAAAAAAAGCTTTGGATAAAAACAATCACCTCTCCTTTAATTATAGGCCAGGCCTTTTTGTAGAAAGCTAAAGTATATCCATTAGGTCCAACAACTCTAGAGCAGTTGTAGGTTCATCAAGTTAAGAGATGCTCCAGGATCTACTAAAACTCTGGATAACACAAATCTACCGATGGTTGACATAGATGTAGAGTGGACGGTTGTGGTCGGCGGTACCGAGCAACAAGTCTTCATATGTGAAGGTTACCCCTGACTGTTCTTTCAATGAGTAAACTTCATGTGAGAATGTGCTGGCCAACTGAGCTAAGCAAATTTCTTGGTCAAGCAAAGTTGTAACCAGAGACTCTCTCATCTCCTTTGACAAGAACAGAGTGTCGTAGATGCTTAGTTAGGCTGGTAACTTCCTAAGATAAGCTAGCACGTTATAGTCTACTTTGTATGATCTTCTAATTTTATCTTGATCATGTGGTTCTTCCAATTGTGGACGTGGTGGTATCTCTTCTCGAGTAATTATCTGCTTTCCTTTATCTGTTGGAGTTATTCTTGGTGGTAACACTTTTCTGCTTCTTAAGTTAACTTCTGTGATTTCCTCTTCTTGAGATATCATTGTTGAAACTTTCATTGTTTTTTCCTCTTCATCAGAAATATCTAAGTTGATGGCAAGTGATGTACCGTGATGCTCGAGAATTGGTTCCTCGTTATTGGTGTTGCCATAAGAAGTATTATTGATATCTTCTTTGGACTTGACAATGAGTTCATCGGACTTGAGTATGATTTGAGGATCATTTTGGGGATAGAGATCGAAGCTAGATCGATCATAATCAGTTACGTTATCACCAGAAATAGTTAAAATGTAGCTGAAATCACAATCATTATATTCATAAGACCCCGGAGGGATAAAAAGATAATCATACAAAGTCAGGGTTCAAGGATTTTCTTCCCCAAATCTAAGACAATTAATCTAGTAGAGGCAGCCCCTATCCTAACCCCCGTGCTATCAATCTTTGTAGTGATGGTTTTCTTCTTTTTCTTTGTCCTTGACGATGATGGATCTCTTGACAAAACATTCATCTCGGGCTTGGTATGTTGCGGACTCTGAATGGAGGCTTGTTTTGATGCAGACTGGATCTTGTTCAGTATCTTCTCGGATGATCTGCTCCAGACGTCATTCCAATCTTCTTTGGTATTTGTAGAAGCTTGTTTTGATGAACCCTAAATTTAATTAAGGACCCTCTTGAGTTCATCCCAAGTTGCTCCATCCATCTATTCCGACAAACAAATCAATTGGAGAGATTGGCTCAGTCAAAATCATATTTATGGAACCTCTTTTAGGTTCTTTTAAATATTCTTTCAGGATTGTTATGTTCTGTTCTTTGAGGTTTCTCTTAAGCCAGTCTTTAAAGACGAAGCATTTTTCAATAGTGTGCCCAAGCAACCGGTGGCATGGACAATAATTTGGTTCGTTCTTCTTATCCACATCTTCGGGCTTCTTTGGATCTGGAAGTTTGAATTCTGGCTTCTTCATCGGACTCCTGAATATTTTAGGTATAACTTCATCCTTGAAAGAATACAAAATTTTTTGTCGCTCCGATAGGGATATTCGTTTATCCCAAGTTCGAGGGGATCCCTCTTGAGGTTGCCGCTGATTGGATTGCATATTCTGTTTCTGAGAGAACTGTGATGATGACTGGTGATGCTCTTCTGCATATATCTTTATCGGCTGCTTTCCTTTGTCGATGGTCTCTACTACTTCTAATTTCTTTTCGAATACTTTGGTCACCTTAACCTTTTCATGTGGCTCCATGCATCTGATTTCTTCTTGAAGACTGCTAGCTTTACTAAGTAGCTTCTCGAAGGTTTTGATGGTGAGTCCCTTAAGCATGAAAGCTACTGGCCCATGAATACTCTTAAGGAAGAATTTCAATCACATGATGTTCCTGTAGTTGAGGTTCACATTTCATGCTAAGGTTTCTCCACCTCAAAATATAGTCCACGAAGGTTTCTCTAGGCTTTTGCTTTTCCATCATGAGCTCTCCAATAGACACATGAAGTTGTGCCCCGACAAATCTTTTCATAAATAACTATTCTAATTCAGAGAATGTTTTAACTAACCCTTTGGGCAAGTCAGTGTACCAGTCGAAAGTAATTTCTGACAAGCTGCTGACAAATTGCGGGCAGAGTAGAGCTTCATTATTTCTTGTGTTGCCACAAATGGCTCGGAAATGTGCTATATGTTGTCTGAGATTTCCAATCTCATCAAATATCTTAAAGTTTGGGGCCATAAGACCCTTAGGGAAAGGCACTGCATCGAACTCCTCCGGGTAAGATCTACCCTTCAAAATTGATGCACTGCCCTTAGATTGGGCTAAGGCATCCCTGACTTGTTCAACCATTTGCTTGAAATCCTTTTCTGGCATGGTACTTGATGGAGTATCTTTCTTCGGTT
Source organism: Phalaenopsis hybrid cultivar (assembly GCA_002079205.1). NCBI lineage: Eukaryota > Viridiplantae > Streptophyta > Magnoliopsida > Asparagales > Orchidaceae > Phalaenopsis > Phalaenopsis hybrid cultivar. Next base: position 245,304 of record JXCR01129651.1, read on the forward strand.
GCTCATCTTTGTTTGTTGAAGTAGCCTCTCTTCTTTCATCTATAATGTGTATGATTTCTGGCTGATTTATCTTTGGAGAAGCCAATTGCGGTGCTTTTGATTGCCCTTTAATGGTGGCCATGGCGATCATAGCTGCAGTCATTTCTTCTATTCTTTTTTCCAGTAGACTAACTTGCTCATCCATTAGGAGGATAACCCTATGCAGCTCATCTATGACGTTCTCTTCGATGTGAGGTTGAGCCTCGCGTGCAGATGTGGTGGTTCTAGTTTTGATCACATGTACATCCATGAAATCCTCCTCCAAGTAATCATTGTAATCAAAATTTTCATTGTTGCTATCGACAGAAACTTCGTGTTCTAAAGCTAACTCGGAAATCTCGATCCTAAGTTTCTCAACTTTCCCTTCAATTATCAATTCCTTGATCGCTTTAAGATCTGGAGGACCCTGATGAACATCCTCTATTGGTTCCTTCATTTCGCTAGCTATTATCTCGACGATGTCAGATATTTCAAATCCCGATTTCATTTCCTGTCCTACGGGCTCACTGAACTGTATCGGTGCAGCGACCTTGGTTACCCATACCTTTTCTCTTTTTGACGATGATGTCTCAGGACGGAGCATCTTAGTAGAAACATCGGTATGTCGAGGGAAAGTATGCTCCCCGTGGTGTAGACCGGCTATAGTGCCAGGTAAGCGTCTTGTCTTTGTTTTTGGGATTGTAGGAATGTCTCTATAATGGGTGACTAGTAAGATCTTCGGACCCAATCTCAACTTAACCGGTCGATGGTCCATGGTCTTGGTGGTAATATAATCAATAATGATCAATGCAGTATCAACTTTGTTCTCTAAACAAAACCAAACGGGGATGCGAGTAGGTGGCACTCCAGTTGTCTTGTGGGATTGTCTAGCGGATTTGATGCCTTTCAAAATTTCCTTCTTCATGCGAGGAGAAATTTTATCTCTCACTGTTTAAGTAACACGCTAACCGAAAATCCTTCTTTGGTAGAAAGCCTTCTGAAAACTGTACTAACTCGAGTGATAGGAGTGAACTTCTTTCTCTCCTATCCATGTCTATGAAGTGACAGTAATGCGGCAGCAATCCTTCGGATACTCTCATATCCCTCGGTATCCATCAGAGGATGGAATATACTTCCTCGCAGGAGTGGATAAATTTCCGGTTACACTTCTTCAACTTGATAAAACTCCTCCTCAACATGTGTCTCCTTGGGAGTCTGGGCTTTAATGGTCCTCTGAAATTTTCTGTTACGGTTCCTCCTTTGAGTTCGGGTCAGTGGTACAGTCTTCAAACTTGATCTAATTTCAAACACAGGTGGCGGGATAGTTAATCCCTCAGTTGGATCCTCAATAATCATCACTTCTTTCCCTTTAGCAGCAGCGGGACTATTAGGTTTGGCAGGTGCCACGACGACAGTAGTTTTAGGCTTCTTGCAGGTAGGGAAGTTTTGAAGGCAGTTTAGGTCGAATTCTGGAGATGGCTCCTATATTTCTGGAGCGGCGATTTTCATTACCACGAACGGAGCTTTCCTGAGGATGATCTTGAGATCTTTGAATCCCGCTCCAAACTTGATGGTGGGGGATGTTACGGGCGCTACGCTCCTTTGGCAAGTTGCAGGAAAAGGTCAGCGTTGGGAAAGCCATTATAGTGGGCTTTAAAATAGAAAGTCTCAGGGTTAGCTATATATCCAAAAACCTCGTAATTTTTAGTGCAAGCATTGAAAGTAGAGGTTGATCTGTAGACCGGGCGCGTCTTAATTTATGGGTATCTTAAAATATTGTTTACGAAAAACTGTAAAATTTAATTTGTATAAGAAAATTTCAAAGCACGCGCAGCACAACACGATTTGGTTTAATTTGCAAAATAGCAAATCAAATTTGGAAGGGAGATGTGAAGTATTTTAGGATCGAGTGCGGGACCTATTTAGTGGCAGACAATGCCCAGGTGGAACTAGTCCACCAACACACCTATTGGGTGTCCGACCCCACAGAGTCCTCCGTTCAATGATGGTTGAACAACTAGTCATGAAGTCCAAAGAGTTAACCAGACTTTCCTAAGACAGAAATGGGTAAAGTATGCCAATAGAAGAATGGTAATTTGGTCTAAGACAGACATAGACATATTAACAATGTGTGAAAATAATATTTCTTGATTTGTATGGAGAGAAAAGCTCGTCCCTCGCGGAGACGCCAGAAGCTGTCAGCATAATTTTTGTGGTGGGGTTGCGCGTAAGAAGCTGTCGGTCACCGGAATTGAAATCCTGTTGCCCACTTCGGAAGGATGTTTTAATATATAT
>JXCR01129651.1:247628-265125 GCA_002079205.1 Phalaenopsis hybrid cultivar
TTTTTATATATATATATATATATATATATATATATATATATATATATATATATATATATATATATAGTTTTAAAAAAATATGAAATCCAACTGACCCCATATTTTTCATAGTTTAAATGAAAGAGCACTGTACCTCCAATCTTGTATCTATCCCGAAGGACAAACACAAGACTTGAGGATGCGGCTCGATCAAATAAACTAAGGAATATATGACATCCGTTTGGTCTGCAAAATCTTTATATTTGTCGACAAGTTTCCCTATTTAATATGAAAAATTACTGGGTTCGGACATGCTTCCTATAAGGGTAAGCCCCAATAGTTAATTACATCTTAAATAACCAAAGTCGCTTAAGAAGAATCTCGATAAAAATCAGGAAATATTATCTTCAAGGAGTTTCAAAGAGTAGGACTTTTCAACGAGATCAGACAAAGAGGTGTGAAAGGGGATTGGTTCAAATTTGGAACATTTTGTTGTAGATTCCAAAGGAGGAAGGACTAGGAGATGTTATGGATCCAGAGGAGAACCTCAGTGACTTTCCAAGCTATCCAAAGTTTGGCTTCAGTTTTGAGGAGAAAAATTTAAGTATTTCATCCTGCCAATTTTATTGGTTAGGGCTTACATTCGTGTGAAATGATCACACAAATAGCCTGAAAAAGGTGAGGATTTAGGTTGTGAAAAACGACAATCTCAGAATCTTAAGACGAGTTAGGGCTTATATTATATAGCAGGGTTGTACAAAGGCGTAAAGATAAGGTGATGATTTAAGTTACATAAGCAGACAACCTCGAAATCATATGGCTTGGTTGTTTATAACTAAGGAAGGAAGATTGGTTTATCTGAGGAAGACATGTTTTGCTGTTGAAAATGGTCGTGCTGTCCACCATGCTAGTTCCAAGCTCCTTGCCTCGATGAGATTAAGTTTTCTAGTGTGTCAAGTTATAATGTTAAATCAAGTGGCCTTATGGTTGAAGTTCTTTAAATTTTATGGGGGCTTATTAAAGTTGACTAGAGTGACACCGATTAGGATCCTACGGTTCCCTCGTTCTGGCACCATTATTTTTTATTGGATTTACTTAGTCTAAATGAATTTACTAAACTCAACTTAATGAGTTCCATAATTTCATTTAGACCGTGGGAAGCCTCGTTAGCAACCGTAGGTTACCTCCTCCGATGGATTCCCGATCATCCGATAGTGACATCTTAATTTAGTTGAAGTTGTGCTTTTGTGTGATATTTGTGATTAAATTTTGAGTTGTTTTATATTTTGAATGTTGTGGCGTTGAATTTTATCTTGGTTTATTTTAGTTTTTGTTTTGGTTTTGGCTTTGGTTTTGTGGCTATCCTAATAGTTTTAGTTTTCAATGCAAATTTGTATAAGCACAAAAGTATAACATAAAAGTACAAGAAAGACAACACTGAAAACTGTAAAAGCGTACCTAGCGAGTCTTCTCGTTCCACCATCTGAAACTTAAAATGCATGTCAAGGCAATTTATATAGAGGTAAAAAGTAAGGTTTTGGTAGTTTTCCTAACCCTATGTCATATCTTGATGGGTCCTTAGGAGTTTTAATTAAGAATGATTTGGTTAACCAAAACATATTAAGTTTAATAGATCTTCAAGATATCCAACAAATCTAGAGAAAGGAGCAGGTCCGTGCTACTCTCTCGCTGTCTGGTGGAAAATCCCGAGTTCTTTTAAACTTATTATGTTGCTTAATAAGTCATCCTGTAAATACCTTTAATGCTCAGTGAACATTGATGTCTCAATTATCCCTAAGAATAGGTTAATTATCACTTGTGATTCAATTTATGAATTATGTGGGTGAAGACCCTTAAAGAGGCAAGTTAGTGTTGTTGGAACACTTAGCCAAACTTTAAACCTAATTGGGCTTGTAGTGTTTGAGAGATGTTTTAATTCTCAAAGATATAATCCTAATTTAAAAGAAACTTGATTTAGCATAAGTCACTACTAAGCCCTTAAGACCTATGTGAGTGTCTTAATTAATTTTGAAAAGATTAGGCTTTAGGTGATCATGATTCATGATTTGAATTTTATTTGAAAATCAAAATAGGGGTATTAAATTGATTAATTAATAACTTTTAAAAGTCATACCCCTAAGCCCTAAGTTGATTTTATTTTAATAAACTTCCAAATTTTAATAATTTAGAAATTTATTAACCTATTTCTTCAATTAGGAAAGTGAGGTTGGTTTCTACCAATTAACCCCTTGTGTTTCAAACATCAAATAAATTGATTAAGATCAAAAGTTACCCATTTTCTTTCTTGAATTAAGCCTAAATGTTAATTAAGGCTAAATTTCCAAAATTACACACTTGCCTCTAAGACTCTAACACTTCATAATTTGTCAAATTCAGTTCAAATGACTTTGAAATTTTTATCCTACCTCATTCACGGGTCAATTAAGATGTTAGAGGAGAAAATGTGATTTTTCAAAATTTAATTTATTTATATAGTTATTTTCATGCAAAAATAGGATTTTCCAAGGAAAAATTCCTAACTTTGCTAAGGTGACTCCTAATCCCTTGAAATTTTTACTAGAGGTAGATCTAGACAAGAGAAGTATTTAAAATAAATTACATGATTTTATGAATTTTATTTGAATTTTAAGAATTATTTTAATTTATGGGGTATTTATTAGATATAAAATATTTTAAATGGGGAAAATTAAAATTTGTATATTTGAAAAGTCTACCTAATATCAGAGGACTCATAGAAAAAGATTTTATATTTTTCTAAATTTTATTTGATTTATTGGAATTATTTTAGTGAAAACTCATTTTGAGCCTTTACAAATCATTTTTAAGCTTTACAATTCAATATCTTTATTTAGAAAATCAGGAAAAATATTTTAATTATTTCTAAGTGGTTAGGAAGCAAATTAGAAAATTTTCATGAGTTTTATTATTTTTGTGATTTTTAGAGATTTTTAATTATTTAAATATTAAAAACAGACTAAAAATCAAGTTTTTATTTTAAATATTATTTTATTTTTAGAAAATACCCCTGATCACAGAGAACTTAAAAAATAAGTTTAGATAATTTTTTTAGTTATCTTTTGATTTTTAAAAATCATTTAAATGCCAAAAATGATGTTTATCTTTAAAAATCAACTTAAGTTATCAAATGTGCTCAAAATATTTTAAAATTTTGATGGTGAGTTTTCTGAATCATAAATAACAGTGAAGATAAAAAATTAAGTCATTTAAATGTTTATATCTTCTAAAATTCATTAGCTTAGTGATTTAGTGTTTATGAAAATTAAGTACATTTGAGATGACTTGACCCATAAAATTATTTCCAAAAACTTCTCTGATCATAGTGGACCTTCCAAAATTTTCTTGGAATTTTCTAAGAAACATGCTAATTTCCATGATTACTTTAAGCAAATAATGCACATAGACTTGAAAAATATGGATCTCTGTCTAGGAACCTCCTCTGACTTTGGAAAAATAAAAGGCTGTTCCCCTTGATAGAGGCTACAACATGTCAAAAATTCAAGCTATGATGATGAGCTATATGAATGGAGAATCAATAGATTCAAATTAGTTTTTAATTAATTAAAAAATATATATGCATCACATGGGCTTAAAATTATTTCCACATTATTCTCCTCTGTTCACTAAGTAAGAGGGTATTTTTATTTTATTTTTGTGATTTTTCTACACAAAGTTATGTATTTTTGAAATTATGGGAGTTTAAATAAATAGGAAAAGTCCTATTTTCCTACTTATCCACGCGGTGCCTCGTCAACCTACGGCGGCTTCAAAACTCTACGTGGCGCGCTTCCATTTGACGTCGCTGTCCACGCCAGCAGCCACGCATTCCGCTGTTCATGTAAAGAACCACAGTCTGGCTTCATCTTGGTCGTCCGTTCGATACACGCTTGATAAAACGACTCCCTTTCATCGTCTCCGATAGAATGATCATGTGACCATCCACACTAAAACCCTAAGATCTAAGCCTAAACTTAACCAAATCACTTTGAACCAACTTGGGTATTTTTGGTAAATTTGGGAATTTTGGCAGAATTTGAGGCCCCAGGGTGTCTAGGTAATTTGGGGAAATTTAGGGGTAAAAGGATAGGTTGGGTATCTTGGTAGAGTTGGAGTGCCAACTACCCTCAATAAGCCATGGACCAATGGAAACCCCATTTTGGGTCCTCTATGTAGTGGTCTTAGTCAAACCCTAGCCTAGGGCTAATGGGTTTAGGAGACCACCTACAGGAGTCTCCCAAAAGTATCAAGGGACCAAAACCTAGCAATTCTGGGTTTTGGGTAGTGAGTGGTTGTGAGTGGCAATGATTGCAAGTGAGTGCCTTAGCCCTAGACCAATGCTCAGGGTCAACCCTAAGGTCCAACAGTCTTAAGGGTGACTCATCTTGAGTTCTCTCATAATGACTCCACCTACTAGGTGCTAGAGGTTAGGACCAATATGTGGAACTCCAAGTTGAGTAAAGAAGAGTATAGAGTTTCTGATGGTGAGGGTTCCTTATCTAGTTTTCTAAGAATAATCAATAGGAAAGTTATATGGCTAGACCTTAGGCTACTAAAGAGGAAAAACTAAACATCAACCAAAAGTGAGGTCAACACCTCCTCATATGCAATATCATGTTGAACTCTCCTCTACTTATATTCAACATTATCAACATTCCTTGTTTCAATTCCTCCAATTCTATTTTGCATATTTACAACAACTATTTATTGAATCATAAGTTACTCCATAATATTCTCAAGTGAAGCAAAGCAAGAAGTAGATTGCCCTGCAGTAGATGTTAAGGGTATATCACAACCTCCACTCTTGGACTCAGTAAATGATTCAAATATTTGAATTGTATGCTTCTCAATAGAATTTTGTGGCTGTAGCTTTTCTTCATTTCTATGAGAATCTACTTCTGATTGTTAACATAAAGTGAAAAATAGGGCAGGTATCCCAAACCACTAGTTGTAGCACTCTAGGCTATACTCCGAGCATGAAGTATTATAAGAGCACCAACATATATTGCCTTCATTTTCTAAATGTAGAAGTTTAACACAGCTTCATCTTTTATTACTTCGCTCAGATGATTTGTTGGAAGCAACTTAGCAGAGATGAAGTAATGCCACACTTTTGATTGAAAAGTCATCATGGAAGCAGAGAAATTAACTTTCTTATTATTCTTAATTTTTCATTGTCCCCTTCCATCAATCAAACAGGCTATTTCTTCATTCAGCGACAAATCAATCATCATGAAATACATCCCTCAATCCATAAAATGCATTGATCCTCTCTCTTGATGATTCAACTTGTTTTCCTCTCATGAAGATGTGATCTTCAATAGTGAATCACAAATTGGAATAGATTTCCTAGATCATAGCAACAATAGCTATTGCAGTGAAGTAACAAACCTCTCCCAATTTCTGGCGACAATCAACCTCTCGATTTAGCCACTCGGGTTAGCAAATCCCAATTCCTGGATTAATTTTCTCGAGCCGATTTGAGTATGGTTGGCCATATAGTTGATGAATTTTCTCATATCAAAATCTCTTGTAGGCATTCCTCTTTTTACTCGTGGAACCATAGGAATTTCTATAAAAACCCATTTAAAATCCAAATAAATTACAAAATAAAAAATATAGTTCCACAAGTGAAATTATTTGGTAAGAAACTTTTCACCATGGGTTTTCTTATCTCTCATTCCAATGCAGATACAATAAACTTCTGGGTTCATATGCTTCCAAGGAAGAAGCACATTTTCACAACTTTCATAAGGCACTTGCGATTGACTGCACACTAGGAAAATAGTAAATGGATGTATCAGTCCAGTAGTAGATCCATTAACGATCAAAACCAAAACCGATTTCACAATTATTGCACCAATATCAATAGGTTTTCTAGTTTGAATGCAGTAATTCAATATAGCACACTCTTTCGTCACTTTATAGATTTTCACTGTAGGAATTAATTTCAATGCAATAAAGAAATGACACACCTTAGATGCAGGATTCAACAGTGGAGAAGCAAAACTTACATTTCCATCATCTCTGGCCTCCCAATTTTCATTTTCATCAGTAAGAAATTGGTAGAGCTAATTCATATTATCTTTTGTAGAGGAAAAATTAGCATAGTGGCAAATAGAAATAATTTCAATAATAAACATATCGTTTATTCTTAAAAGAGTGAATTGTACACACCTACCTCGCACATAGACAATTCCTTGGTTGATTCTATGAAGATTTGCATAAAACTCTTTCACCACAAGGACAACTACGACGACAGTGATATAAAAAAACACTTCCTAATGTCTCTGCGCAATTATCTCTTCCACTCGAGTATTTTGTGTGTTGAATCCTTGATTCACAAATCCACTTTCCTTGATTAGCCTCTTCTTCACAAGAACGCAATCATGTAACTTCTGCGCAACAAAACTGATGAACTTTCTTCTATTAAAAATTCTAAATCTTAAGGAATCTTTAGAGTAGGAAGCCATTGGATTTAAATAGTGAGGCTTCCCACATTTTCCCCCCTAAAATAGACTTTGGAACCAGTTTTTGGGAGTTATAAGGAGGACAACCAGCCAAAAACAACCTTTTGAAACATTTTAAGTCATTTTCGTCATGGCAGTGCCGATTCTGACAATTCAGACACTAGCTCTCTGGAAAGTGGCGCTTCAGGCGCCAAATCTAACGCCTTAGACCTCAGTTCCAAAATTTTTGTCATTTCGATTTCAATCGAATAAATTCTCAAATCTTCCATAAAATTAGGTAAATAAAGATGTTTTTAAATTTTTCCTTAATTTTAAGTTTCTCAAATACACAGAATTCATAAAATTGTTGATATATCTATATAAATATAATATTTCAAACAAAAATATATAAGCAAAAATAAACAACGATAAATATGAGTTGTCACCCACAAAGCAATTGATTTAATGTCATCAGCCTGACATTCCCAGTCTTAATTCTGGGTGACCCAACATTACAATCTCTTTAAAAACTGTTCTTTGACCATCAAAATATGGTTTAAGTTTCTACCCATTCACTTTAAATACCTTTCCAGTCTTGGGATCTTCAATAATAACAGCTCCATAGGGATAAAATTTTATAATTGTGAATGGCCCTTTCCACCTAGACTTCATTTTTCCATAAAACAATTTCAATCTTATATTATATAATAAAACTTCTTATCCAAGCTCAAATTCTTTTTTTATTATCTTTCGATCATGCCATCTTTCATTTTTTCCTTATAAATCCTAGCATTATCATAAGATTTATTCATAATCTCCTCAGGCTCATTTAATTGCAATAATTCTTTCTCACCAGGATATTTCAAATTGAAATTGAACTCCTTAATAGCCCAATAGGCTTTATGCTCCAATTCTACTAGTAAGTGACAAGTCTTCCCAAAAATAAATCTATACATGGACATTCTTATAGGTGTTTTAAAAGCTGTTAGGTAAACTCATAATGAAGTATATAATCTAGCAGACTAATCCATTTAATTAGGATTCACAGTTTTTTCTAAAATTCTTTTGATTTTACGATTAGATACTTCTGTTAGACCATTAGTCTGGGGATGATAAGCAGTTGCAATTTTATGCATAATCTTTTTTTTTCACCAACCTTGCAATTGTTGCATTTCTAAAATGAGATCCTCCATTGGTAATTATTACTGTCGGCATTTCACATCTTGTAAAAATATTTTTAATTAAAAATTTTGAAACACTCCGAGCATCACATCAAGGTAAAGTGATTGCTTCAATTTTTTGACACAAAATCCACANTCATGCATTAAAAATTTCAATTTCCAAATTAAAATTTAGAGGCATTTCATTTCTTTTGAAATATTACCTACTCTTTGACACTGATCACATGTTTTTTTATATATATTAACATCTCTAAATAAATTAGGCCAATAAAATCCAGATTGTAAAATTTTATGAATAGTTCTATCATTCCCAAAATGGTCTCTAAATTTAGAATCATGATTTTGAATAATTTCCTCGATTTCTTTATAAGACATAAATCTTCTCATCACTCAATCTTTGCATTATTTGTACAAATATGGGTCATCCCAAAAATAAGATTTTACATCATGAATGAATTTTTTTTCATGTTGTTTTGTTAGTTCATATGGTAAAATACCACTAACAATATAGTTCACAATATCAGCATACCGTGACATTTCTCATCCTCTAACAGTATAAAGTTGTTCATCAGAAAAAAATTGATTAATTTCTTCATCCTAGTCAAGTGTTTTTTCCTGTTCCAACCTAGATAGATGTTCAATAATTTGATTATCAGTTCCTTTCCTATCGACTACTACAAAATCAAATACTTGCATCAGAAGTGCCCATCTAATTAATCTTGGTTTCGCACCCTTCTTTTGCATCAAATATTTAATAACTGAGTGGTACGTAAGCACAACACATTTAACTCCAATTGGATATGACCTAAACTTATTAAAAGCATAAAGAATTGTTAATAACTCTCTTTCAGTAGTGGTGTAATTAATTTAAGCATCATTAAGTGTCTTACTAGCATAGTATATAATTTTAAAAATTTTGTCATATCTCTGCCCTAAAATAGCTTCAATTACATAATCACTTGCATCACACATTAGTTCAATAAATTTCTTCCAATCATGTGAAACGCTTATAGAAGCAATGATCAATTTTTCCTTTAAAGTTTCAAAGGCTTGAAGGCACTCTTGGTTGAAGTCAAATGTTGTATCTTTTTCCATAAGTTGGCATAAAAACTTAGTAATTTTTGAAAAATCATATCGCCTGTAAAATACAGCATGTCCTAAAAAGCTAGGTGGAGGTAGGTGACCGGAGGAAAATATGTTGAGATTTTCATACATATTTTATACTACTTTTTATGATATTGCACATTAAAGAAAGGTATTTTTGATGTTTTGTTGTAGGGATGATGAATTAGAAAAATTGGAGCAAAATGATGCAAAAATGAGCAAATTTGGAGTGAAAAGGATCAAAATGTGAAGATTTGAACTAGGCCACCGACGACGCCCTTGACCCCGCTAACGACGAGATTTTCCCGAGACTAAGGCTACCGACGGCGCCTTTAAGGCCAACGACGGTGAGATCAACGGTTATGCCTACTCAAGCTTTGGATAAGGCCAAATTTTGAAGGGATGCTTAGGAAACTCTTGGGGAAAGCTCATTTACAACTTTAAAAGAATATTTTGGCCGAAAATAGAAGAGAGCTAGAGGTCTTGGAGGTTACCATTAGTGTATAGAATTTCAAATAGAGTGTAAAAATTGTGAGGAATTATTTGAGAGATTGTAAGAGTGGAGGGAAAGTGAGAGATTTTTTCCTCCTTGCTACTTCAAAGAAGAATTCTGTGTGCTCTAAAGAAAGAAAGAGATTCACAGAAACTTCAAGGAGTGTTCTTGGGGAGAAATTAAAGATAAGTTTTTTACTTATTGTAGTTCGTATGATTTTGATTTTACATATGAATTCTGAGTTTTGTTGTGTTTTCCCCATGAGTTCTGAGTAGTTTTCTTTGTTTTTCTCCTTATCTCAAGATTTGTGAAATGGTGATTTGAATTGGTGAAGCCATGAAAATGTTTAAGAAATTATGATGACCTTCTCACTTTGATCTTAATTTACTTTCAATCTAGTCAATTGATTTGTTAAAATATGTTGAGTTTTACAACTACTTTGATCTTAATTTACTTTCAATCTAGCCAATTGATTTGTTAAAATATGTTGAGTTTTACAACTAAAGAGAATAGTTACATCCAAGATTCATGGAGGTCAAAGCCCTTGGAAGTTGGGTGCAAATAAATAAGGAAATAAAATTATCGGGAGTAGAATTGGAGATATTTGATTTGTTAAAATATGTTGAGTTTTACAACTAAAGTGAATATTACATCCAAGATTCAGGGATAAATTTGTTAAAATATGTTGAGTTTTACAACTAAAGTGAAGATTACATCCAAGATTCAGGGAGTAATTTGTTAAAATATGTTGAGTTTTACAACTAAAGTGAAGATTACATCCAAGATTTAGGGAGGTCAAGCCCTTGGAAGTTAAGTGCAAATAAATAGGGAAATATTATTATGGGGGCGAAGAATTGGAAATTTTAGAAAGACAGACTAAAATCCCCAATCCAGTCATATTGTTTGGGTGCTGATGTGTAGATGTTAGCCCTCAGGTGATGGGAATGTGGGAGCTCCGAAATGAGAGCCGGTATCCTCCCAGCCTAGCTACAGAATTAGTAACCAAGCATAGGATTAGTCAATGTTCTTTATGCTTGGATCAAAGGGTAAAGAATAGGTATGCTCCTATTCAGCATAATATAAATTGAACTAATTCATTTTATCCATTCACTATAAATCTTGACAAGGAGAATGATGTTTTCTTATATATTGAATATCACAATTAAACCCTACTTTATATCATTAGTTAGTTATTAGTTATTAAAATTATCTATTTATTTCAATTGCCTATTAGTGACAGATAAGCAAATTGAACGTCGTTGTTATGATTAAAGTCTTGCTTTTCTAAGGTCTTAGTCTATAATTCTAAACTACTCCCTATGGGATCGAAGTCTAGGACTCCATTAGAGCCCTATATTACTTGAGCGATACATATACTTGTGTTGACAAATTTGACTTTAACATTATTAAATATTATATTTATACATCTTAATCAAATCAGACACATCTATAAAGTCGCAATCAAGTCTTTTGACACCATTGCTGTAAATTAAATCTTCTAGTAGTGCCATCAAATTCTTGTATTTGTCGATTTACAAAAAAGTCGGTCAAGTTATTGGCGCCGTTGCCGGGGAGTGATTGAGTGAGTGAGTAAAATTACGATCAGAGTAACAGACAAATTAGGATTATTAGAAAGTTTTTACTTAAATTACAACTTATTTTTATATTTATATTTAAGTTAATTATATTAATGAGTACTGATTTCAAATTGTATGCGTAAATTTGGACCTGAAAATCTTAGACCCTACGATTCGGAATTAGAACGCACTGTTAGAAGAATTAGAAAATTAAGAAGAGAACCTATTGATACAATGGAAAACAACATGAACAATCAAGGAATAGAATTAGAAAACTAAGAAGAGAACCTAGAAATCCTGACACAATGGAAAACAACGTGCGAACACCAACCTAGACCTTTAAGAGATTATGCAAATCTTGCAGCATATGAGATTCACTTATCTATCCAAAATCCTGATGTAGCTGCTAATTCATTTGAGCTTAAACCTGCTATTATCCGAATGGTACAAAATAATCAATTCGGAGGTACACCAAATGAAGATATGAACTTAAACNAAAATAATCAATTTGGAGGTACACCAAATGTAGATCCTAATTTACATCTCGCTAGTTCTTTAGAACTATGTGCTACCTTTAAATATGACAGAGTCTCAAACGATGCTATTAGACTTAGACTTTTTCCTTTTTCATTGAGGTATAAGGCTAAGATGTGGTTAAATTTGTTAGCACCTAGATCTATTAAAACTTGGGGAGAACTTTCACAGAAATTTCTATCCAAATATTTCCCTCCATCAAAAACTGCTAAACTAAGAAATGACATAATATCGTTCTGTCAGATTGATGGAGAGTCAATATACGAAGCTTGGGAGAGATTTAAAGATCTTCTTAGCATAACATCATTTTGTCAAATTGATGGAGAGTCAATATACGAAGGTTAGGAGAGATTTAAAGATCTTCTTAGGAAGTTCCTCATCATTCATTATCAGATTGGTTAATAATTCAAACTTTTTATAATGGATTAGTGGGATCTCTTAGATCAATTATAGATATTGCGGCTGGTGGTTCTTTAATGTCAAAACCTTTTGATGAGACTTATTCATTAATAGAAGAGATTGGGGTTGGTGGTTCTTTTATGTTAAAACCTTTTAATGAGGCTTACACATTAATATAACAGATGTCTATGAACACTTTTCAATGGCCCTCTGAGCGGGTAAATCCTAAAAGAGTAACTAGTATCCATAGTATCCAAGATTGCTGCAATATCAAAGAAATTAGATCATTATGGGATGAATTATTCTTCAACACCTCCTGTGATGGAAGAGAATTCATCTGGGCAATTTGTGGATGTTCAACCTTCGTATGAGACTTTAAATGAAGAAGAAAATTCATCTGGGCAATTTGTGGATGTTCAACCTTCATATGAGACCTTAAATGCTATGATTGGTGCAATATCAAAGAAATTAGATCATTATGGGATGAATTATTCTTCAACACCTCCTATGATGGTGAAAATTCATCGGGGCAATTTATGGATGTCCAACCATCATATGAGACATTAAATGCTTTTAATAGACCCAACAACCCATATTCGAATTATTATAACCTAGGTTGGAAGAATCATCCAAATTTTAATTAGAATAACAATTCTTCTACAAATCCACAATGGGCAAACAACTCAGTGAACCCATTAGGAAATTCATTCAACCAGAGAAATATTAACTATAGATCTTCTTATCCTCTAGGATTTAACAGTAATACTCAAATTAAGGAGAAGAAGTTATCTATGGAAGAACTGATATTAACAGAATTTAACAGTAATACTCAAATTAAGGAGAAGAAGTTGTCTATGGAAGAGCTGATATTAAACACACAATTGTAGAAGCAAGGAAATCAATTACAAATTCAAGGAAATCAATTACAAAATCAAGGAACTGCTATTTAATTATAGAATCAAGGAAATCAATTACAGATTCAAGGAAATTAATTACAACATCAAGGAATTGCTATTAAGAATATTGAAAACCAATTAGGGCATATCGCTACTGTGCTTAGTAACCGAATATTAGGAACTTTTTTGAGTACCGTGGAACCAAATCCTAAAGATCAAGGAAAAGAACAAATCAAGGCGATTCAATTACGAAGCCAAAAAGAATTAGAGACAAGAGTTCAAAAAGAAATAGAAACTGAAAAAAAGAAAGTGTATACTAAAATAGAAAACTATCATGAGTACCCAGATTTAGAGTATCCATTTACACCAATGAAAATTACCGTGGAGAAACCTCCACCGTTTCCTTAAGGGTTAAAGCAACACAAATAGAATAAACAATTTTCTAAATTTTTTGAAATTCTTAAGAAGTTAACGGTGAACATTCCCTTCGTAGAAGCTTTAGAGCAGATGCCCAAGAAAATTCTTAAGAAGTTAACGGTGAATATTCCCTTCATAGAAGCTTTAGAGCAAATGCCCAATTTGAAATTTATGAAAGATATTCTGAACAAGAAAAGGAAGTTCACGGATAACAAAAATGTTGCACTTATGTTCTGAATAAGAAGAGGAAGTTCATAGAAAATGAAACTATTGCACTTAGGAAAGAGTGTAGTGCAATTATTCAGAAAAAGCTTCCTGAAAAATTAAAAGATCCTAGTAGTTTCACTATACCGTGTGCTATCAGTGAAAAATTTTATGGAAGAGTTTTATGTGACTTGGGAGCCAGCATTAATCTTATGCCACTATCAATTTTCAAAAGATTAGGATTAAGAGAAGTCTCACATACTTCTATAACTCTACAGTTAGCAGATCGTTCAGTTACATATCCTAAGGGAGTTATAGAAGCTGTTGTAACTCTTCAGTTAGTGGATCGTTCAGTTACATATCCTAAGGGAGTTATAGAAGATGTGGTACTTTTGTAACTCTACAGTTAGCGGATCATTCAGTTACATATCCTAAGGGAGTTATAGAAGATGTGTTATAAGTGGACAAATTTATCTTTCCTGTGGATTTCATTGTTTTAGATATGGAGGAAGATAAAGAACAAATTTATCTTTCCGGTGGATTTCATTATTTTAGATATGGAGGAAGATAAAGAAATACCTATTATTTTAGGGAGAGGTGGATTTTATTGTCTTAGATATGGAGGAAGATAAAGAAATACCTATTATTTTAGGGAGACATTTGCTGGAAAAGCTATGATAGATGTTCAAAAAGGAGAATTATGAGAGTAAATGATCAAGATGTGACTTTTAGCATTGCGAAATCTATGAAATACCCTGCTGTTGAAAGAGATAATGAGTGTTTTCGCATGGAAATTATTGAACATCTACTGAACGAACATTTTAAAGAACATTTTGAAGATAAAAAGTATTTTGAAAAAGAAGAGCATTTTGAAGAACAAATTGAAGAGAATGATTAAATTATTCTGAATAAATTAGAAAATGAAGAATCAGATTATGTTCAAGAAAGATTTGAGATGTTAGATATTACATAAAATGCTGATAAGAATCTATTTCCATCAATTATAAAACCACCTGAACTTAAGTTGAAAGCATTACCTAACCACTTGAAGTATGTGTCTTTGGGAGACTCATTTACATTACCTGTTATTATATCTTCATAATTAAATGAACTGCAAGAGCAAAGATTGTTAGATACATTAAAAAGATATAAGAAAGCTTTTGGTTGGACCTTAATCAGCAAGAGCAAAGACTGTTAGATACATTAAAAAGATATAAGAAAGCTTTTGGTTGGACCTTAGAGATATTAAGGGAATCAGTCCTTCATTAAAAAGATATAAGAGAGCTTTTGGTTGGACCTTAGCAGATATTAAAGGAATCAGTCCTTCCATCTGTTTGCACAGAATTATATTATATGAACAATATAAATCAAGAGTTGATCCACAAAGGAGATTGAATCCGATAATGAAAGAAGTAGTAAAAAAGAAAATTTTGAAATGGTTAGACACTGGAATTATATATCCTATTTCAGATAGTGCGTGGGTAAGTCCAATTCATTGTTTTCCTAAAAAGGAGTGACTGTTGAAACAAAAGAAAATAATGAATTAATACATATCAGACAAGTTACTAAGTGGCATATTTGCATTGATTATAAAAAATTAAACAATGCCACCAGGAAAGATCACTTCCCTTTACCCTTTATAGATCGGATAATGGATAGACTTACTGGGCACAAATATTTTTTCTTTTTAGATGGATATACCGGTTACCATCAAATTCCTATTGCTTACGAGGATCAAAAAAAGACAACATTTACTATTCCTTTTGGAACTTTTGGTTTTAGAAGAATGCCTTTCGGATTATGTAATGCATCTGCAACATTCTAAAGATGTATGATGTTCATATTTAGTAAGTTAATTGATGATGGATTGGAAGTATTTATGAATGATTTCTCTGTATTTGGAACATCATATGACGTATGCTTAAATTACCGTGAAAAAGTTTTGGAGTTATGCGAAAGAACTAATTTAGTTTTAAATTGGGAGAAATATTAATTTATGGTTGCAGGAGGAATTGTGTTAGGGCATAAAATTTCAGAAGATAGTATGGAAGCAAACCCTATAAAAATTCAAGTTATATCTAAACTAACACCTCCTACTAATGTAAAAGAAGTTGGGAGTTTTCTTGGACATGTTTGTTTTTACAAGCATTTTATTAAAGATTTCTCAAAAGTTACTAAACCTCTTTGCCAACTTTTATAAAAGGACAAGAAATTTGAATTTACTGAAAGCTGTTTAAATGCCTTTGAGTTATTAAAAGAATGCAGCCTCTATTATAGTTTCACCTAACTGGGAGAAACCATTTGAACTAATGTGTGATGCTAGGTACCCCTGTTATAGTTTCACCTAACTGGGAGAAACCATTTGAACTGATATGTGATGCTAGTGATTATGTTCGAGGCTGTTCTTGAACAAAGGTACGAAAAGATTTTTAAAGTGATATACTATGCTAGTAAAACTCTTAATGATGCACAAATTAACTATACTGGTTTTTAAGGTGATATACTACGCTAGTAAAACTCTTAATGATGCTCAAATTAACTATACTGTTTTAAAAAAGAGTTACTAGCTATTGTGTATGCTTTAGATAAATTCAGATCTTATTTAATTGAAGCTCCATTGTGTATGCTTTAGATAAATTCAGATCTTATTTAATCAGAGCTAAATGTGTTGTTCATACTGATCCACTAGTAAAACTCTTAATGATGCACAAATTAATTATACTGTTACTGAAAAAGAGTTACTGGCCATATGCTTTAGATAAATTTAGATCTTATTTAATTAGAGCTAAATGTGTTGTTCATACTAATCACTCTGCTATTAATTATCTGATGCAAAAGAAGAATGCTAAACCAAGGTTGATTAGATGGATACTATTGATGCAAGAATTTGATCTTATGGTTATTGATAGAAATGGAACTGATAATCAAATTGCTGATCATTTATCGAGATTAGAAAACCATGAATTATCTAACACTGACAATAAAATTACAGATAGTTTCTGTGATGAACAACTTTATAATATTAATGAGTGGAAAATACCATGGTATGCCGATATTGTTAACTGTAAGTGATACTTGGCCACCTATGATGACATTGCAACAACAAAGAAAATTCATTCATGATGCGAAAGCATATTTTTGGGATTAGCCTTATTTATATAAACAATGTAAGGATCTTATTAGGAGGAGATCTGTACCTTATGAAGAAACTGAGCTGATCATTCAGAAATGTCATGATTCTGAATTTGGAGGACATTTTGGGATTGATAAAACTGCTTATAAAATTTTACAAGCTGGATTTTATTGGCCTACCATATTTAGAGATGTTTATAGATATATAAAAACTTGTGATCGATGTCAACAAGTAGGCAATATATCTAGAAGAAATGAAATGCCTCTAAATTTCATATTGAAAGTTGAGATCTTTGACGTTTGGGGATGAGATTTTATGGGACCGTTTATTCCTTCATTTGGGAACTTATATATATTAATTGCAGTGGACTACGTTTCTAAGTGGATTGAAGCACAAGCTTTACCTCGTTATGACGCTAAAAGTGTTTCAAGATTTTTGATGAAAAATATTTTCACTAGATACGGAATGCCTAGAATGATTATCACTCATGAAGGATCCCATTTCAGAAAAAAAATATATTCAGAGATTGGCAGAAACATTTAATATTATTTATAGAATCTCTATTGCCTATCATCCTCAAACCAGTGGGTTAGCTGAAGTTTCTAATAGAGAGATTAAACAAATACTTGAAAAGACTGTAAACCCTAGTAGAATAGATTGGTCCACTAGATTTGATACTGCATTATGCACTTATAGGACTGCTTATAAAACTCTTATTGAAATGATTCCTTACAGCCTGATTTTTGGAAAAACTTGTCACTTACCAGTAGAATTAGAGCATAAAGCATATTGGGCGGTTAAAGAATTCAATTATAATTTGAAAGATGCTGGTAAGAAGAGATTGTTACAATTAAATGAATTAGAAGAATTAAGAAATGAATCTTATGATAACGACAGAATTTATAAGGTGAAACTAAAGTTATGAAAGAATTAAGAAATGAATCTTATGATAATGATAGAATTTATAAAGAAAAATTAAAGTTATGGCATGATCGGAAGATTAACCAAAAGAACTTAGAACCAAGACAAGAAGTTTTGCTTTACAATACTAGGCTGAAGTTATTCCCTGGAAAATTGAAGTCTCGTTGGTTAGGG
>JXCR01129651.1:269570-285642 GCA_002079205.1 Phalaenopsis hybrid cultivar
AAACTTTCTGGAGTAGAATTTGGAGATGAAGAATGGGTTAATCCTATGAAACCCATTAGTAAGGCTAATCTAAAGACTTATGAATCCCATGAGAAATGGAGAACTGGGAGTAGAAGTTAAGAACCTTTTACTAGTAGAGATGTCCCCTCTACAAGTTATGACCTTTCACCTTCTAGTTCCCCTACCCTCTCTGATTTGATGAATGAGTTCACATTGCAGTGGAAGAGCATATAATTGATAAGTAAAAGGATTGGAGGTTTAGAACGCCAACATGATTATGATAGTGAGTACCTACAGAGACATTCAAATTTTGAGGTAGCTTATTATGAAGCTCAGGCCCAACACTACAGAGGTGAGCCTGATGTTACATTTCCTGAGTGCCCCCGATATACTCAGTATCACCCAATCCACTACTGATCATGATGAAGATATAGCTTAGGATTTTCATATAGAATGAATTGATGTACTTAAGTTTGTATTTTTATTTTATGTTGTCTGTTTGTAATAGAAATGAGTGTTTGTGTATTTGGACTTTCATTTTTATTATTTCATTGTACTTGAATGATTTTAATTTTTGTTATAAAGTTAGTGTTATAGTTAAATATGCATGTGTAGTTTAATAGATGTTGAGTAGTACTGTGAATTGTATTGTAATGTGATTTTTATTTCGTAATTTTAATTGTTTTATTAGTATTGTGATTGTGTTAGGAAATGTTGTGCTTATTTAATGCTTCAGTTTTATACTTATTTCAAAATTTTATTACCCAGAAATTACTCTAATGATTTATATGTGTAGAAAGCTTCTAATATTACAGATCACGTGAAGTAAAAATTTGAGAAGGCCTGCAGAAATTTCAAAATGATAAAAAAGCCTGCAATACTGAGCTATGATTTATATTTATAGTTTTTCTTTCCACCTGAATTATTTCATATTTAAAAATTTAAGTTAGGGGAGGGAAGAAAAAGATTGACTATTAGATGTCCTCTATTTCAATATTTTTAAAAATTATTTAGAAGATTAACTATTAGATGTTCTCAATTTAAAAATTTTCAAAAATTATTAATATGATTTTATTTGTTTTTCTTTCCACCTGTATCATTTCATATTGAAAAATTTAAGTTTGGGGGAGGGAAGAAAAACATTAAATGTCCTCTATTTTAATATTTTTCAAAAATTATTTGTATGATTTCATGTAGTGAATTTAATTCAGAAAACTATATTTTTGTTACTATTTAAATATTATAGTAGATTTAAAGAAATATTTTTGTAATGAAAATTAATTTTTGTAACTTAAGATATTTAGTATAAGAGAATAAGATTATAGTTAACTATTTAAAGTAAAGGAAACTATATTCTGAAGTATTAAGAACCTGGAAATTCATTTGAGAAGAAAAGATTGGGGCTCAATGATGTAAAAACTATGAAATATTTATAAGGTAAAGAAATGTTTTGAGTTTCAAATTTAGGAAAAGAAAAGTGAAGTTTGAAATCATTAAAGGTTATCCATATATCGTAATTCTCACTTGAAAAAGGAAAAAAAAAGGATTGAAACAATCCCTGAAAAGAAAAGAAATATATATATAGGATTGAAAGCAATCCAAATGAAAATGAGAAAAGAAAGAAAAATTATGGAAGTGAGGAGAAGCTTGAGGATATGCCTAATCAAAAATTGGCTTCACTAGATCTATCTAAAGGGAAAACTTAAATACATTTTTGAACTTATATTTATGGAATTAGATCTTTTACTAGTAGAGTTCTCATGAAGTTCCTATCTTTTGGATATTCTAAGTGACTTAATATTACAACATATAGTCATTCTTGAGATAAATAGAAGACTAGAACTCTTAAACTTGATGACTAGATAAAAATAAATAGAAGACTAGAACTCTTAAAACTTGATGACTAGATAATCTGGTTGCTACAGAATTAATTCAATTACTTGAAGTTTTTCTGAAAATCTCACTATAATATTTATTTAAGTCAAACTTATAGTATTTCTGAATTAAAACTTTACTGCATTAGATCATAACTTTTATATAGTACTAAAATTACTTGAGGACAAGTAATAATTAAGTTTGGGGGATTTTGACAAGAGAAAAATATGTTGAGATTTTCATTCCTATTTTATACTGTTTTTTATGATATTGCACTCTAAAGAAAGGTATTTTTGATGTTTTGTTGCAGGAATGATGAATTAGGGTAATTAGAGCAAAAAGATGCAAAAAGGAGCGAATTTGGAGCGAAAATGACCAAA
The DNA here is from genome assembly GCA_002079205.1 of Phalaenopsis hybrid cultivar. Taxonomy (NCBI): domain Eukaryota; kingdom Viridiplantae; phylum Streptophyta; class Magnoliopsida; order Asparagales; family Orchidaceae; genus Phalaenopsis; species Phalaenopsis hybrid cultivar. The sequence continues at coordinate 271,826 of JXCR01129651.1, forward strand.
ATGTGAAGATTTGAACTAGGTCGCCGACGGCGTCCTCGACCCCGCCGACGATGAGATTTCCCGATACTACAGGACAAAATTCTCCAGAAGCCCGCCGACGGCGTCCTTAAGGCCGCCGACGACGAGATTAAAGGTTATGCCTACTCAAGCTTTAGATAAGGTAAATTTTCAAGGGATGCTTAGGCAACTCTTGGGAAAGCTCATCTACAACTTTAAAAGAACATTTTGGCCAGAAGAGTCTAAGAAGTGCTAGAGGTGCTAGAGGTTAGAGAGGTTCCATTAGTATAGTTACTAGAGGAGCTAAAGGCCTTGGAGGTTACCGTTAGTGTATAGAATTTTCAATAGAGTGTAACAATTGTGAGGAATTCTTCGAGAGATTGTAAGAGTGGAAGGAAAGTGAGAGATTTCTTCCTCCTTGCTACTTCGAAGAAGAATTCTGTGTGCTGTAAAGAAAGGAAGAGATTCAAAGAAACTTCGAGGAGTGTTCTTGGAGAGAAATTAGAGATAAGTTATTTACTTATTGTAGTTTGTATAACTTTGATTTTACATATGAATTCCGAGTTTTGTTATGTTTTCCCCATGAGTTCTGAGTAATTTTCTCTGTCTTTCTCCTTGTCTCTAGATTTGTGAAATAGTGATTTGAATTGGTGAAGCTATAAAAATGTTTAAGAAATTGTGATGATTATTTCACTTCGATCTTAATTTACTTTCAATGTGGCCAATTAATTTGTTAAAATATGTTGAGTTTTACAATTAAAGTGAAGGTTACATCCAAGATTCAAGGAGGTCAAAACCCTTGGAAGTTGGGTGCAAATAAATAGGGAAATATTATTATTGGGTGAAGAATTGGAGATTTTAAAGTGACAGACTAAAATCCCCAATTCGGTCCTATCGTTTGGGTGCTGATGTGTAGATGTTAGCTATCAAGTGAGGGGAACGTGGGAGCTCCAAAGTGAGAGTCGGTATCCTCTCAGCCTAGCCGCAGAATCAGTAACCAAGCATAGGATTAGTCAATGTTCTTTATGCTTGGACCAAAGGGTAAAGAATAGGTATGCTACTATTTGGCACAATATAAACTAAACTAATTCATTTTATCCATTCACTATAATTTCTTAACAAGGAGAAGGATGCTTTCTTATATATTGAATATCACAATTAAACCCTACTTTATATCATTGGTTATTTATTAGTTATTAAAATTATCTATTTATTTCAATTGCCTATTAGTGACAGATAAGCAAATTGAACGTCGTTATTGTGATTAAAGTTTTGCTTTTCTAAGGTCTTAGTCTGTAATTCTAAACTACTCCCCGTGGGATCGATATCTAGGACTTCATTAGAGCCCTATATTACTTGAGCGATACATATACTTGCGTTGACAAATTCGACTTTAACATTATTGAATATTATATTTATACCTCTTAATCAAATCAGACACATCTATAAAGTCACGATCAAGTCTTTGAACGTCGTTGCTGGAAATTAAATCTTCTAGTAGCGCCATCAAATTCTTGTATTTGTCATTTACAAAAAAGTCGGTCAGTAGGTTAGATATAACTTGTATTTTTGTGGGAACTACTTCCATGTTATTTTATGAAATTTTATGTCCAAGTACACATCCTCTTGCAACCATAAATTAACATTTTCCCTAGTTTAATACAAGATTAATCTTTTCACATCTTTCTAGAAATTCCTTTAAATGATTTAGACATATTTCTAATGAATTTCTAAATACAGAAAAATCATCCATAAAGACTTCAATCCCTTTTTCAATTAAAGCACTGAAAATTGACACCATACATCTTTGAAATGTTGCGGTTGCATTATATAATCCAAAAGGCATTCATCAAAAAGCAAAAGTTCCATAAGGAGTAGTAAATGTTGTTTACCTTGATCTACTAGAGAAATAGGTATTTGATGATAACTGGTATATCCATCTAGAAAAAAAATATTTGTGCCCAGTCAGTCTATCCAACATTTGGTCCAAAAAGGATAAAGGAAAGTGATCCTTCCTTGTGGCACAATTTAATTTTCTATAATCTATGCATATTCACCATCCAGTGACTTCTCTTGTTGGTATTAATTCATTATTCTTATTTGTAAATACAATCACACTTTTTTCCTTTGGAACACAGTAAATTGGACTCACCCAAGCACTATCTGAAATAGGATATATTATTCCAGAATCTAACCATTTTACAATCTCTTTCATGACAACTTCTGTCATCATAAAATTCAATCTCCTTTGAGGATCAACTCTTGGTTCATGATGATCTTCTAATAAAATTCTATGCAAATAAATTGAAGGACTGATTCCTTTAATGTCAACTAATGTCCATCTACAGGCTTTCTTATATCTTCTTAAAGTTTCCAACAACTGTTGTTCTTGCGTATCATTTAATTCTAAAGATACAATAACATGTAATGTGGATAAATCTTCTAAGAATGCATACTTTGAATGTGTAGGAAGTATTTTCATTTCTATTTTAGGAGGTTTCTCAATAGATGAAATCAAACTCTTATTATTATATATAAGATCTAACAATTTAAATTGTTCCTGAACATAATCCAATTCTTCATTACTCACTTCTGTAGATTCATCTTGAATTTTATCCTCATCTTCTAAATATTCTTTTACAATTTTTTTTCCAAATGTCTTTGTGAAATATTTATGGCTTAGTTATTCATTAATGTCCATTCTGAAGCCTTCAATCTCTTGCTCTTTTGCAGGGTATCTCATTAGTTTTACAATATTAAATGTAACTTCTTGATCACTAACTCTCATAGGTAGTTCTTCTTTCTGCACATTTATAAAAGCTCTTCTAGTTACAAGGAATGGTCTTCTTAAGATGATAGGATTTCTTTATCTTCCTCCATATCTAATACAATAAAGTCCATATGAAAGATAAATTTATCAACTTTTACCAAAACATCTTCTATAACTCCTTTAGGGTAGGTAATCGAACAACCAACTACCTGAATAGTTACAGTTGTAGGTGAATCATCTTCTAAACCTAACTTTTTGAAAATTGATAAAGACATAAGATTTATACTGGTTCCTAAATCACATAAAGCTCTTCTATAAAATCTTTCACCAATAGCACAAGGAATAGTACAACTACAAATATCTTTAAGTTTTTCAAGAAGCTTCTTCTGAATTATAGTGCTAGACTTCTCACTGAGTGCAACAGTCTCATTATCTAAAAACTTCCATTTATTATTAAATATATCCTTCATGAACTTCACAAAGCTTGACATTTGTTCCAAGGCTTCAACAAATGTAATGTTTGTCGTTAATTTCTTTAATATTTTCAAAAATTTTAAAAATTGGTGATCTATATTTTTTTTGCTTCAGTCTTTGAGGAAATGGAGGTGGTGGTCTTTCTACAGTGATTTTATTGGTTTAATAGGACATTTAGACTCAAAATGAAAATCTTCACCATATTTTTTATTTTCCACCTCATCTTTTTCAACTTCAACTTTGGTTCTAATTCTTTTCCTCTTCTTAGTTGAATAGCTTTAATTTGTTATTTGTTCTGATCTTTAAAATTTAATTTAACATTATTAGACAACGTTCCTGAAGGTCTATTATTAAGTGCAGTAGCAATACATCCCTACTAATTTTCCATTTTTCTAATTGCAGCTCCTTGACTTTGTAATTGACTTCCCATTTACAATATTAATTATTCCATTGATAATTTCTTTTCCTTAGTCTGCAAATTATTAAAACCTGGAGGGTAATAAGATTTATAATTTGGATTTCCTTGATTGTTGGAGTTTTCCAATGGTTTTGCAATATTTTTTCCCCAATGCAGATTAGCAGCATTAGAGTTATTATTACTCCAACTAAAATTTGGATGATTCTTCCAACCAAGATTATAATAATTGACATAAGGATTATTATAATGATTATTTATTGCATTTAGGGTCTCATAAAAAGATTGAGATTCTATCACTTCTCCCAATGAGTTTTCCTCGAGCACAGGTGGTGTCTAAGAATAATTCATTCTATATTGATATATCTTCTTTGATATAGAAGCAATTTGTGCAGTCAACATAGGTAGTGCATCAGAATCAAGAACACTGACTACTCTTTTTGGATTTACCCTTTCAAAGGACCATTGAAAATTATTGATAATCATTCCTTCAATTAAAAAATATGCTTCATCAAATGGTTTTGGTATTAACGATACACCAGCAGCAACATCAATTATTGATCTAAGAGATTCAACAGATCAATTATAAAAAGTTTGAATTATTAACCAATTTGGCAATGCATGGTGTGGACACTTCCTAAGGAGATCTTTAAATTTTTCTCAGGCTTCATAAATTGATTACCCTTCAAACTGATGAAAATATGTAATATCATTTTTGAGTTTAGTAGTTTTTGATGGTGGGAAATACTTAGATAAAAATTTTTGTGATAAGTCTCCCTAAGTTCTTATAGATCTAAAGGCTAACGAGTTTAACCACATCTTAACTTTATCCCTTAGTGAAAAAGGAAAAATTCCATGTCTGGCGACATCATTCGACACTCCATCATATTTAAATGTAGCACACAATTCTAGAAAACTAGCAAGGTGTAAATTAGAATCTTTGGTTGGTGTTCCCCCAAACTGATTATTTTGTACCATTTTGATAATAGCAGGTTTAAGCTCAAATGAATTGGCAGCTACAACAATATTTTTTATACTCAAATGATTTTCATTTGTTGTAGGACTATCATAATCTCTTAAAGGTCTTTGATGATGTTCATTTTCATTTACAAAATTACTTGAGTTGCAAGCCATTTTACTAAAATTATCTATCTCTTTTTGTTATTTTCAAATTTTCTAATATTTCCTTCTAACTCCGAATCATAAGGTATTAAATCTTCAGATCTTAAACTACACTTAAACAAACACAATAAGCAATTAAAGTATGAAAACACACTTAAATATGAAAATATTCAAATTAAACTACAAACTATTTTTTCAGTTAAATTAAAATGTTTTAAATTATAAAGTAATCTACTAATACTTTTTGTTACTTCCGCGGCAATAGACCCAAAAACTTGATGCGACAGATTTTTGTGTATTACTTTTGCAAATATTTTTCAATATTATAAAATACACACAGCATTTATAATAATAAAAATGCAATGTAGACCCAACAAAAATAACTTTAATAAAAAAAGTATCTTTTAAAAATTTTTAAAATGTCAAATCCCCTAATAATAACACAAGTATACGCATCGCTCAAGCAATAAAGGACTCTAATGGAGTTCTTGTTATTGAACCCACAGGGAAGTTGGACATGCTTGTAGTTAAATTCTTATGACTATAATATAATACACAATTCAAACTACGAAACTGAAGTACAAAATCTAGATCTAAAATAAATAAGTGTATGCTAAATAAAATACAAATAAAAGGAATCAGTTTAACAAAACTAATTGCTCAAACTTTCAAGAGCAAACTTATGAAATCTAAACAAAGATTTTTTGATGAAGAGTTGAAATTTAAGAAATCATCATTTCCCTTTACAATGAGTATATGAATTATGAAGAAATTAAAATCATTTTAAAATATATAAAAATTTTTTTGTGTCAAATAGGAGTAATCATATTATTTACCCTCTTTCAAGTGCATAAAGAACATTAACTAATCCAGAGTTTGGTCCCTAATTTCTTGGTTAGGCTAGGAGGATACTGGTTGCCACTTCGGAGCTCCCATTACTCCCTCACCTTAGGGCTAACAATCTCGCATTAGTTTCCAATCAACTGGACCAAATTTGGAATTTTAATCTATCAACTTAAAATCTCCAGCTCTTCATCTAACAAAGTATATTTCCCTATTTATTTTCATTCAACCCCATGGATGACATCCTCTCCCAAGAAATCAAATGTAACTCTTGCTATGTTGTAGAAATCATAACCCTTTTGGATCATATGTTTCTCAACACATATTAACATTTCAATTAGCCAGATCAAAAAGTAAATGAAGATCAAAGTTCGAAGCATCACAAATTATTGACATTTAAAATCGTATAAAACAAAATTAATTCTTCATAAAACAAAATCTCATTGTAGGGAGAAGGATAAAGAAGACTACTTAGAATTCATGAGAAGGAAACAACAAAAATCGAATTTCATATATAAAAATAAGTTTAAAAAAACAAAGAAATAAAAGTCACAACTTATCTCACAATCCTTCCCAAGCAAAACCCTAAAAGTCCTCTTCAAGCACTTTCCCTCTTTACAAGCACTCTCAATTCTCTCTTAGAAATGTACTGAAGAAGAAATCTCACACCTTCCTTCTCCTCTTACAACCCTAGAAGAAAATCTTCAAGCCCCTGACTTTCTCTCCTCTCACACCTCAACTGCCTCTCTTTCAAACCCCCTTTCACTCCTCTTTTCACCTTTTTCTGCCCTAGACTTCCTTCTCTTTTATTAGAGGCTGGCTCCCTCAAAAAAGAATTCAAAATACCCTCCAAAATTTTATCCAAAAGTCAACCCTTTTGAATTTCAAAAGATATTTTTTATTGATCCAAGAGACATATCCCTTCATAAAAAAACCATTAATAAGTGTCTAGATGCATTGAATCACTCCATGAGGCATTTAGAACAAGTGGTCCCTTCAAAAATTGCACAAAATTTATCCTAAACCGGCTTAATTCATAAAAAATCATTTCTGGCGCCTCAGGCACTAGTTCAGACGCTTCAGGCGCAAAGTTGTTTAAGTTTGTACTATTCAAGGTTCTAGCGCTTCAGGCATCAGAATCACAAAATTCACAGTTTTTTCTCCAAATTTCATCATTTTTGCTACTTTTTCTTCAAATGCTTAAAATTGATATATCTACAAAAAAAACATGAAAATACCCTTCTTTAAAGTGCAATATCACCAAAAATAAGCAGTAAATGTATACTTAAAATAACACATTATTTTGGTGTCTCATCCAGTCTTTCCCAAATTCGTCCCCTTCTCCAGGCGAATATGGGTCCTTGAAAACCAAGATCAAACAAATTAACATATTTGATATGGTCATTGAATTCAGTTAACTTATTGATGTTGGGTGATCTACCATCATTTTTTTCTAAAGCAGAAGCAACAATTAAAATCCCTCCCACCAGCCAAGGGGAAGACATATAACTCCCAATAGCTTGAAAACCATTCCAATGATTTCTACAGGCTGCCTTATTACAGCCAACATAGACAATTGTGGCATAACCAACCTTGCCAACAATATCAAAATAAAAGTAAACATATTAGGTGTCAACTATAATAACAGACCAATTGATTTCATGTCTGCAAAGAATTCAAACTTTGTTATTTATATTAGCAAAATGGGGGAAGCCATAAAGTTGTTTTATGATTTTTTTGGGATTTTTGCGAACCATAGGTTCTAGTAGAGAAATACACCATAGTTTGTGCTTCCTATTGAGATAAATGAGTCTTTTTAAGGAGATTCAATGAGCCACTCCCCTAATGTTCCAAAAAAGGAACGTAATCACGATGAGAGGCTTTAGTTCTCCCCGTAGTAAGTCTAGTGAGGGAGTCTCTTCTAGTAGGTAAGAACTGCCAGCTTCAATCACAAATGTATCTCATGAGCGTCAACCACATCATTCTTCTTTTTCTTCCTTGCTTTCTAAAGTTGTCGGCCATCTTCTAATTCTTTTTGCAAAGCTTCTAATGGACGGGGGAGCCAAATGGTTGTTGGAGGTGGAGGCAATGGGGGTGAGGATCAGTTTAGACCCTCTCCAAAGTGGGGAAAGAAGCTAAATGCTCAACAGCCTCTTCCACCAAAGAGATGTTGTTAGATTCAGGAAATTTGAGGGAAGGTTCCAAATGAGAAGGATCAACATCTGGAATCACTAAGGGAGATGAAGCATCTGCCTCAATTGGAGTCAGTGTTGTATATTGAAGATCTTGGGGTACCTTAGAGAAAACCTTGTGGGTAGAGGGTTTAGGAACATTGACTTCAGCTGTAGGTGGGACAACCTTTGCAAGAAATTTAGGGACAGTTGAATGAGGATCCAAAGGGGGATGGGGTGCAACAGCCACAGGGGGAGAGTTCTACTGTCTAACTTTCATTTTAAAGTTAAACCTGAAGCATCTAACATTAAACAATTTGCAATGAGTGAAAAAATTTAGCCTTTGCTCAACCACTATTTTCTATTAATACCCATTATGGGCAATTCCCAACCAGATTTCATCCACATCAGGTAGTGTTATATTTCTTTCCACAAATATCCTTGCAACTAAAGCTTTAGACAAGCTGTAAGTAGGGACATCTAACTTCATAGGCATACCCAAAGCAGTCCAAATGGTGAACAACACTTCATGATTAAAGAAATGGAGTTTGAGCTCAGGAAGCTTGAACCAAATAGGTACAATTGGGGGTTCTTGACTTGGATTAAAATTAGGAGATCAGTACAATAGCTTCATACCCATGCCCTCCATCAATAGACAAGTGGATAGACATATGTCGACCATCCACAAGCCTCACCTTCCAATCACTAAGCAATTTGAGATCTTCAAAATATTTCCTTACAGCTTCCATTTTGGTGTGCCCGAATTGAAACTTCCCAATTAGAGTAAACTTGAAAGAGGTAGAAAGTGAGGTTATTTCAGATTCAAAGAAGATAATTGCAAACTTCCCTGCTTTTCTTCCAAGCTATTTGATGTAGGGACATTCTGTCTCTCCAGCACCCCCATGAAATAAATGAGGGAACACCATATGCTCCACTGCAATTTGAATATATATCAAAATAAAATGTAAGAATCACAGCATAATAGTAAACTTAAGAAGTAAATGAAACAGACTAACATAAATAATATATACATGTTAATATAAAGGAATTAAATGGTTTTCTGTGGAAACAATTTGCTAACACTTTCTCTGTAGTATCAATACGTGGACTTTTAGACCATATATTATGTGAACTTGCATTGTACGACCACTTACTTCACGGTAAGTTTTGGAACGTCAAATTTCTGGTGTTTTTCCCATCGAAATGTGTTAATAATTGTTTCTGCTGATAGGAAAACTGTAGGTAAATAACATAGGATCTCAATTTGGTGCTTTTATTTTCTTTTTTCTATTTTGTGTTTTTTATTTTAATTATTGCATCAATATTTTTGTGTGCTCCTTTATAGCTGCTACAAAATTTAAAAAAAAAGCTAAAAAAATTAAAAACCAAAAATATTTTGTTGTTAATTTAATTTTTGCTTCTTTTTGCTTTCTTTTGCATATTCATTGTTGCAATTGCTTGTTAGCTTGTTGACTGACTTATGTGGGTCAGAGAAATTATGTGTTATATATTAGTTCATTTGTCTCTTTTATATTTAGGGGAGCTGAGGCTGACCTCATTCTAATAAACTCTGAGATCGATCACACTTTTAGACACCCATAGGAGAGCACAACTATCTTCTGAAACACCTCTTGAGCTGACTAACTCTAACACCCCCACCATGAAAACATTTAAGGAATATGCCAACCCTTCTGATGAAGAGATTCACATGAGCTTAAAATAACCATCTGTTGAAGCCAAGATCTTTGAACTTTTCCCTGTCATAATCAAGATGGTTCAAAATAACCTCTTTGGGGTACTTTTCTCTGAAGACCCCAACCTGCACTTAGTCAATTTTTCTTGAACCATGTGCTACATTCCAGTACAATGATGTCCACAAAGGTGTCGTTAGACTGATACTTTTTCCATGTTTCGTGAGGGACGTGGCTATGGAATGGCTTAACCCTCTTACCTTAGGATCAATCATGATCAGGAATGACTTAGCCAAGAAGTTTCTAGACAAATACTTTCTCCATCCAAAATGTCAAAACTAAGAAATGCTATTACCTCATTCAATCGAATTGATGGAGAATCAATTTATAAGGCCTGGGAGAGGCCCAAGAAATTACTTACAAGGTGCCCACTTCACACCCTACCTGATTGGATGATGGTCCCAAATTTTTACAATAGATAGTTAGGTTTCCTAAGATCCATAGTTGATGTTGTAATAAGAGGATCATTAATATCTTAACCTTTTTTATTAAGCTTACTGATTGATAGAAGAAATGGACACAAAAAATTTTCAATGGCCTACTGAAAGCGTTACACTCTAGAACATAGCAAATGGGTATGAGTCTGATGGTTTAGTTATTTAGCTACAATTTCTAAGGAACTAGTTAATCAGAGGATGAATCCTATGTAAGTAATTCCACCAAATGATTAAGTTATTCATGGACCACTGACAATGCCATAGAAAATCATGGTCAAACTCTCTCCCAATACCTACAACTCTAACTGGACTACTTACAAAAACTCTAATTGGAGCATTAATGACATTAGGATAAAAAAATAATATTGAGGAATAACTCAAAAAAACCTTGTAGAAAATTGGAACAATTGAAGCAGGGACCACATTTGCTAAACTTAACCTTGGGAAGGCACCTCGAAACCCTAATTTATGGAGAATAACCTATCTTTAAAGATTTTTTAGTAAATTTGAGGAATGAATTAAACACCTACACCCAGTTTATGGAGAATAAACTATCTTCAAAATTTTCCTAAAAAATTCATTTTAATTAGTTTTGAGTATTGCCCTCCACAGAGTGATTTATGCATTGTTATATATTTCACATTCTTGTTTTTGAGATTCATGTGGCTACTCGTGCATTTACTTTTTCTCCTACACTTACCTACTTTTTAATATACTACTACTTTCTACTATACATGTGTGAAAAAAAACAAGTTTGGAGAAGAAAAATGTACCTTATTATGAACGTGAAAGGTGATTAACATAGCTAGTAAAAGATTCAATTTTCATTTGGTAACACCTGTATGGCATATTGATTAATTAAAATTGCTCATCATAGCTTATTGAAAGTAGATAAATATAATATAGAAAGTATTAACTTTACTAAGCTAATAATAAGATTCAAAACTTAACAACTTCAGGCTTTACTTAAACGAACCATTATATTATTAAAAAGATGTAATTCAAGTGATAAGTAGCAAACCAAGAATATCTTTAATCTTTTTCAATCCATTCAACTAAATTAAAGTGATCATATGTCTTAACTAGAAAAGGTAACTTAGAAGTGGATCATTAAAACATCGATTGTTAAGTTTTATTTCTTAAGAAACACTACCCTTCTTCACAATTAAATACTAGAAAAGAAAGAAAAAGTTGTCAACTAGATATAGTAGTTCTCAGGATAAAAGAGAGAAGAAAAACAAAAACTAACTGAAGAAAAAGCAAAAAGGGAAAAATTCTTGAGGAGAAAATTGAGGTTGGAACAAAAAAAAATTCAAGAAAAGAAAAAGATTTAGAAGGGTGTCTAGTAGGACTTAAGTGCTTAAGCTTTTTCATGATTATTTGATGAAAAACACTTTATGTTATCTTCAAAGAAAAGAGTTAAGGAAATTTTAAGTTTGATAAAATTCATTGAAGTTGCATTAAATGCAATCCAAGTTAGTGAAAAAGACTTACAAAATACCAATATAAGATTCTGTAGAATTTTCTTAATGATTAAATGAAGAGAATTAAGAAAAGGTCAAGTTATTAGGCATTAAAGCTAATTGATCCTATAATGGCATGTGAGCACTTTTATAAGCTTTTGATGGATATTTGGAATACTTAGAAACAGGAATGCCACTTCAATTCATGAAATCAAAATTGAACCTAGCGATTACTTGAGGGCAAGTAATATGATAAGTTTAAGGTATTGAGATATGTCATTTTTACATAATTTCACCTGCTTTAGTTTATTAATTTATCAAAGATTTGCACTTGGGAAAGGTTTTTGTTGATGATGTGCATGTTATAGGTGTTAAACATGTAAACCATAGTCAAAACATGTGATATAGTGTTGTCTGGTGCAGCTACGCCATAACTGGGTGTGAGCATGCCGAAACTAGCATGACCACGTCAGTTTCGGGCGTGACCAAACTAGTTTTTGGCATGACACGTTGTCGAACATCCTTAACTCATATTTGAAAATTTTGTCACTTATTCTGAACACATTGACAGATTTGAAGAGTTTTTATGGCTAGTCTATAAAGCAGAAAGGTTAGTTATTCATAAATAGCTACAACACATCTGTTGTAAAACTGCATAAAACAAATAGGCACACAGCTTCCCCCAGCAACTTTTTGACATAGCCGCTACATTTTAATTGTCCCAAACATACCCTAAGTTAAATTTTAGACCATATTTTATTAGTTAAGTGAGAAGGTTGTTAAATTTAGTTATAGTTGGACATTTATATTTAATTATTCATTTTTTCTTCTAATAAATTAAATTTTTATGATAATTACACAAATCTATGAATACTCTGATACACCAAAATAATATGTTATTTTAAGTATACATATTATGCTTATTTTTTGTAATATTACACTTTAAAGAAGGGAATTTTCATATTTTTGTTGCACGTATATCAATTTAAGGCATTTGGAAAAAAGTAGCAAAATGGACGAAATTTGGAGCCAAAACAACGAATTTTGGGAATTATGGCGCCAAATGCGCTAGATTGCCACCAAATGCGTCATTTTATAGAGAGTAGGCACCAGATGCACCATTTTATAGAGAGCTGGCACCAGATGCACCAAAGCTAGCACCAGATGCCCAAAAAAGCAGAACAACGTGGACTTAAACAAGCTAGCACTAGATGAGCCAAAATTGGTGCGAGATGCACCAGAGATGACTTTTTGAGGATTAAGGTGATTTGGAACAAATTTTGCATGAATTTTCAAAATGACACTTGTTCTGAGCACCCCTTGAAGTGATTCAAAGCATCTAGACACTTTGGAAGGTTCTTTTATGAAATGATATGTCTCTTAGATCAATGGACATGTCTTTTGAATTCAAAAGAGTTGACTTTTGGATAAGATTTAGGAGAGAATTTTGAATTCTTTTTGGAGGGAGGTAGCTTTTAATAAAAGTAAGGGAAGTCTAGGGAAAAAAAAAGAGAGAGGTTGAAGTAGGGTGTAAAGGGTGCGAAAGAGAGAAAGAGAGGAAGAGAAACTCAAGGACTTGAAGATTCTCTTCAAGGATTGTAAGAGGAAAGAGAAGGTGAGAGATTTCATCTTCATTAGACTTCTAAGGGAGAATTGAGAGTGCTTGTAAGGAGAGAAAGGCTTGAAGAGAACTTCTAGAGATTTGCTTGAGAAAATTTGTGAGATAAGTTGTGTCTTTTATTTCTTTTGTTTTGTAAACTTGTTTTTATTAATGAAATTCGTGTTTTATCGTATCCTTTTCAAGAATTCTGAGTAGTCTTCTTCATCCTTCACCCTATTTTGAGATATGTTTTTGTCAATAATTGATTTTTTTTATACGGTTTTAAATGTCAATATGATTATTTGAACTCTGATCTTCATTTACTTTTTCAATCTGGCCAATTGTAATGTTAAGATGTGTTAAGAAACATATGTTTCAAAAGAGCTATGATTTCTACAATATAGTGAGAATCACATTTGATTTCATAGGAGAGGATGTCATCCATGGAGTTGAGTGCAAATAAATGGGAAAATATAATTTGTTGGATGCAGATATGGAGATTTTAAGGTGACAGATTAAAATCCCAAATTTGGTCCAGTTGATTGGAAACTGATGCAAGATTGTTAGCCCTCAGGTGAGGGAGTAGTGGAAGCTCTATAGTGACAGCCATTTTCCTCTCATCTTAACCACAGAATTAGGGACCAAACTCTGGATTAGTCAATATTTTTTATGCATTCGAAAGAGAGTAAAGAATATGATTACATCTATTTGGCACAAAACAATTTATATATATATATATATATATATATATATATATATATATATATATTTTCA
>JXCR01129651.1:296092-337821 GCA_002079205.1 Phalaenopsis hybrid cultivar
ACGTTACATAACACACCTAAGTTTGGTATTTTCTCAACCTCAATACACTAATTTAGCGTCGCAATCCAAGCCATAACACTCAAAACACTAAAAACAAAACCTCTTATGCTTAGTCTCAACTATATAGAGATCTAAAAGCATACATCCCAAGCAATTCAAACACAAAGTTCAATTCTAAACACACAAACACAAAGGTAGCATAGTAAATTTACTACTCATCAGATTCTGTGCTCATTTCTCCTCTGAGATCACCCATTGATTGCACATGAACGANTTCAAACATAAAGTTCAATTCTAAACACACATAAACACAAAGGTAGCATAATAAATTTACTACTCATCAGATTCTGTGCTCGTTTCTCCTCTGAGATCAGCCATTGATTGCACATGAACGAAGAGTTTGTAGAAGGGTCAGAATGGAAATTCTTCTGTAGAATCCTCCTCTATCAGTTTCATTCTCCTCATCAGTCGTATCAAACTATCTTCTAAATGCCCAGAGTGATCGGAATGTTCTTTCATCCTCTAGTCTAAATGATCGAAGAAATCAGAGATATTACTAATTGTATTCATCACTGTTTGTACCTCCTTCTCTAATTTCTTGAATCTATGCAGAATCACCAGAGTTTTATCAGGAATTTAGGGTTGAAGTTGCAGTGAATTATGAGATGATTGATCAACTATCATGGCCATGTCATTTTCATTTTCAAATGATGGGAATCTTTCAGCTTCCAAGNCACCATTTGTACCTCCTTCTCTAATTTCTTGAATCTGCGCAGAATCACCAGAGTTTTATCAGGAATTTAGGGTTGAACTAGCAGTGAATTCTGAGATGATTGATCAACTATCATGGTCATGTCATTTTCATTTTCAAATGATGGGAATCTTTCAGCTTCCAAGGTAGCAGTACCTTTTCCCAATTTTAGTAGGATGCTTGGGACTGGCTGCAAAGTGAGAAAATTGTGGAAGGGTGTCTAAGCCCATAAGTTGATCCATGAATGATTANACTTGGGACTGGCTGCAAAGTGAGAAAATTGTGGAAGGGTGTCCAAGCCCATAAGTTGATCAATGAATGATTAGGGCCAAAACTGACTTCACAATTGTTGATCCAATATCAATCGACAGTCCCCTTTGGATACAATAGTTCAAAATAGCACTTTCCNTAGGGCCAAAACCGACTTCACAATTGTTGATCCAATATCAATCGACAGTCCCCTTTGGATACAATAGTTCAAAATAGCACTTTCCTTAGAAAATTTACCAACTTTCATTGTCGGTAACAGTTTCACAGAAGTGAAGAAGTTCCAGTGTTTAGAGACAGGATTCAAAAGTGTTGAAGAAAAACTATCATACCCATTCTCTCTCATTTCCCAATCGTCAGTTTCGTCCGTTAAATACTGTTAAATTTCATTCATCTAGTTCCTTGTCGGGATGAAATTTGAATAGTGGCAGACAAGAATGTTCTCTACCATGTATAATTCGTTGATTCATGAAGGAGTAAAGGTTATCCACCTACCTCGCACATAAACAACTCCCCGGTTGATTCCACGCAAATTTGCATAAAACTCTTTCACTACATGGACAACCACAGCGGCGGTAGTGTAGCACAGCACTTCCCATCTTCGCTTCACAATCATCTCTTCAATTGGTGTCATAAGATTGTTCAGTCCTCGATTCACGAATCCTCCTTTTTTAATAATTCTTTTCTTTGTCAATAGTTTGTTGAAGATCCGCTGCGCATCTGCCCTAATAAACTTTTGTTGATTAAAAAACCGCATTCTGGGATTATCAGGGGAACTGGATGTCATAGGAATGCAATTGGTGGAGTTTCACTTCATTTTTGGGGGAAAATACGAATAGGAATTGAATTTTGAAGTTTAAAAAGGTAACTCCTGCCAAAAAAATAGTCAGAAACTGCCACTCGAACACAGGAAACCGTCATCTCACTAGTCTCGCTATCGGCGGGGTCGATGGCGTCGTTGCCACGCCTCTGTGTTACTTTTGACTGGAATCTTGGGACAACCCGACATCGGCGGCGTCGATGGCACCATCGGCGCCCCAGGCAAAAATTGCACAGTTTCGCTCTGGTCCAAATGTGTTCCAATTTTCCATTATGGATCCAATTTTTATGATAATTCAAGGGTAAATAAGAGTAGTAGAGTTTATTACTACTACTAACTAATGAAAAATTCAAATAACAACTACTATAATCGCAATAAAAATAATGAAAAATATGCGTTGCCTCCTATAAAGCGCTTGGTTTAATGTCGTCAGCCCGACCTATTCAGGTGTCATTCAGGTTGACTAATCATTAAAACCTCTTTAAAATTTTGTCTTTTACCCTCAAAATATGGTTTTAATCTGTGTCCATTCACTTTAAATCTATTTCCAATTTTCTAATCTTCAGTTTCAACAACTCTGTAAGTATAAACTTGAGTCACAGTAAATGGCCCTAACCAACGAGACTTCAATTTTCTAGGGAATAACTTCAGCCTGGTATTGTAAAGCAAAACTTCTCATCCTGGTTCAAAGTTCTTTTGGTTAATCTTCCGATCATGCCATAACTTTAGTTTTTCCTTATAAATTCATCCTTATCATAAGATTCATTTTTTAATTCTTCCATTCATTTAATTGTAACAATCTCTTCTTACTAGCATCTTTCAAATTATAATTGAATTCTTTAATCACCCAATTGTTATGCTCCAATTCTACTGGTAAGTGACAAGCCTTTGCAAAAATCAGTCTATAAGGAGTCAACTCCAATTCTACTGGTAAGTGACAAGTCTTTCCAAAAATCAGTCTATAAGGAGTCATTCCATGAGTTTTATAAGTAGTCCTGTAAGCCCATAATGCGGTATCCAATCTAGTGAACCAATCTATTCTACTAGGGTTTACAAGTTCTACTGGTAAGTGACAAGTCTTTCCAAAAATTAGTTTGTAAGGAGTCATTCCAATAGGAGCGTAAGTGACAAGTCTTTCCAAAAATTAGTCTGTAAGGAGTCATTCCAATAGGAGTTTTATAACGTTTTTGTAAGCCCATAATGTGGTATCCAGTCTAGTAGACCAATCTACTCTACTAGGGTTTACAGTCTTTTCAAGTATTTGTTTAATCTCTCTATTAGAAACTTTAGCTAGCCCACTAGTTTGAGGTTGATAAGCAGTAGAAATTTGATGAATAATATTAAACTTTTCTGCCAATCTCTAAATATATTTATTCCTAAAATGGGGATCCTCCATGAGTGATAATAATTCTAGGCATTCTGTATCTAGTGAAAATATTTTTCATTAAAAATCATGAAACACTTTTAGCGTCACAACGAGGTAAAGTTTGTGCTTCAATCCACTTAGAAACGTAGTCTACAACAATTAATATATATAAGTTCCCAAATGAAGGAATAAATGGTCCCATAAAATCTAATCCCCAAACATCAAAGATATCAACTTCTAATATGAAATTTAGAGGCATTTCATTTCTTTTAGATGTATTGCCTACTCGTTGACATCGATCACAAGTTTTTATATATCTATAAACATCTCTAAATATATGCCAATAAAATCCAACTTGTAAAATTTTATAAGCAATTTTATCGATCCCAAAATGTCCTCCAAATTCAGAATCATGACATTTTTGAGTGATTAGCTCAGTTTCTTCCTAAGGTCCACATCTTCTCATAATCAGATCCTTACATTGTTTATATAAATAAGGCTCATCCAAAAAATATGCTTTTGCATCATGAATAAATTTTCTCTTTTTTTGTGGTGTCAGCATAGGTGGCAAAATATCACTTACAATATAGTTAACAATATCAGCATACCATGGTCAGTGTTAGCATAGGTGGCAAAATATCACTTACAATATAATTAACAATATCAGCATACCATGGTAGTTGCAATATCAGCATAGGTGGCAAAATATCACTTACAATATAATTAACAATATCAGCATACCATGGTATTGTTGTTGCAATGCCAGCATAGGTGGCAAAATATCACTTACAATATAATTAACAATATCAGCATACCATGGTATTTTCACTCACTAACATTATAAAATTGTTCATCAGGGAAACTGTCTGTAATTTCCTCATCGGTGTTAGATAATTCATGATTTTCTAATCTTGATAAATGATCAACAATTTGATTATCAGTTCTCTTTCTATCAATAACCATAAGATCAAATTCTTACATCAATAGTATCCATCTAATCAACCTTGGTTTGACATTCTTCTTTTGCATCGAATATTTAATAGCTGAGTGATCAGTGTGCACAACACATTTAGCTCCAATTAAATACGATCTAAATTTATCCAAAAGATACACAAAGACCAGCAACTCTTTTTCAGTAATAGTATAATTAATTTGTGCATCATTAAGAGTTTTACTAGCGTAGTACACCTTAAAAATATTTTCGTACCTTTGTCCAAGGATAGCTCCAATAGCATAATCACCAGCATGACACATCAGTTTAAATGGTTGCTCCCAATTAGGTGAAACTATAATAGGGATTGTGATTAATTTTTCTTTTAATAACTCAAAGGCACTTAAACAGCTTTTAGTAAATTCAAATTTCTTGTTCTTTTCTAAAAGTTGGCATAGAAGTTTAGTAACTTTTGAGAAATCTTTAATATAACGCCTGTAAAAACCAACATGTCCAAGAAAACTCCTAACTTCTCTTACATTAGTAGAAGGTGTTAGTTGAGATATAACTAGGATTTTTGCGGGGTCAGCTTCCATACCATCTTCCGAAAACATTTCTCCCAATTTAGAACTAAATTAGTTCTTTCACATAACTCCAAAACATTTTCAAGATATTTTAAGCATGTGTCAAATGATGTTCCAAATACAGAGAAATTATCCATAAATACTTCGAATCCATCATCAATTAACTTACTAAATATAGACATCATACATCTCTGGAATGTTGCAGGCGCATTACATAATCCGAAAGACATCCTTCGAAAAGCAAAAGTTCCAAAAGGACTAGTAAATGTTGTCTTCTCTTGATTCTCAAGAGCAATAGAAATTTGGTGGTAACCGGTATATCTATCTAAAAAGCAAAAATATTTGTACACAGCAAATCTATCTAATATTTGGTCTAAAAATGGTAGAGGAAAGTGATCTTTCCTGGTGCCAGTGTTCAATTTTCTTTAATCAATGCAAATACGCCACCCAGTAACTTGTCTGATAGGTATTAATTTATTATTTTCTTTATTTCAACAGTCACTCCTCCTTTTGTTAGGAACACAATGAATTGGACTTACCCACGCACTATCTGAAATAGGATATATAACTCCAGTGTCTAATCATTTCAAAATTTCTTTCTTTACTACTTCTTTCATCATTGGATTTAATCTCCTTTATGGATCAACTCTTGGTTTTAATTGTTCATCTAATATAATTCTGTGCATACAGATCGAATGGCTGATTTCTTTAATATCTGCTAAGGTCCAACTAAAAGCTTTCTTATATCTTTTCAATGTATCTAACAGTCTTTGCTCTTGTAAATCATTTAATTCTGAAGATATAATAACAGGTAATGTAGATGAGTCTCCCAAAACACGTACTTCAAGTGGTTAGGTAATGTTTTCAACTGAAGTTCAAATAGTTTTATAATTGAAGAAAATAGATTCTTATCAGAATTTTCTGTGATATCCAACATCTCAAATCTTTCTTGAACATAATCTAATTCTTCATTTTCTAATCCAGTTAAATTTCATCATTCTCTTCAATTTGCTCTTCAAAATGCTCTCCTTTTTCAAAATGTTTTTTATCTTCAAAATGTTCTTTAAAATGTTCGTTCAGTAGATGTTCAATAATTTCCATGTGAAAAAACATTCATTATTTCTCTCAACAACAAGGTATTTCATAGATTTTGCAATGTTAAAAGTCACTTCTTGATCATTTACTCTCATAGTTAATATATTTTTTGAACATCTATCATAACTTTTCCAGTAGCTAAAAATGGTCTCCCTAAAATGATAGGTCTTTTTAATCATCTATCATAGCTTTTCCAGTAGCTAAAAATGGTCTCCCTAAAATGATATTTATTTCTTTATCTTCTTCCATATCTAAAATAATGAAATCCACAAGAAAGATAAATTTATCAACTTTTACTAACACATCATTCCTCATTATCTAAAACAATGAAATCCACAGGAAAGATAAATTTGTCCACTTTTACTAACACATCTTCTCTTCCTCCATATCTAAAATAATGAAATCCACAGGAAAGATAAATTTGTCCACTTTTACTAACACATCTTCTATAATTTAGGATATGTAACTGATCAATCTGTTAATTGAAGAGTTATAGAAGTAGGTGAGACTTCTCCTAATCCTAGTCTTTTGAAAATTGATAGAGGCATAAGATTAATCGACTCCCAAGTCACAAAAAACTCTTTCATAAAATTTTTCACCGATAGCACACGGTATTGTGAAACTACCAGGATCCTTTAATTTTTCAGGAAGCTTTTTCTGAATAGTTATTTTACACTCTTTACTAAGTGCGACAGTTTCGTTATCTGTGAACTTCCTTTTCTTATTCAGAATATCTTTCATAAATTTAACATAATTGAGCCTCTGCTCTAAAGCTTCTACGAAGGGAATGTTATAGTTAGCTTCTTAAGAATTTCCAAAAATTTGGAAAATTGTTTATTATGTTTGTGTTGCTTCAATCTTTGAGGAAACGGTGGTGGAGCTTTTTCAACAATAATTTTCATTGGTGTAAATGGATACTCTAAGTTTGGGTTCTCATTATCCTTTTCTTTTTCGGTATCCACTTTCTCTTTTTTAGTTTCTATTTCATTTTGCACTCTTGTCTCCAATTCCTTTCAACTTCGTAATTGAATTGCTTTAATTTGTTCTTTTCCCTGATCTTTAGGATTTGGTTCCACAGTACTCGAAAAATTTCCTAATGTTCGGTTACTAAGCGCAGTGGCGATATGCCCTAATTGGTTTTAAATATTCTTAATAGTAGCTCCTTGATTTTGTAATTGAATTCCTTGAATTTGTAATTTATTTCCTTGATTTTGTAAGTGTTGGCCCATGTTTAATATCAGTTCTTCCATAGACAACTTCTTCTCCTTAATTTGAGTATTACTATTAAATCCTGGAGGAAAAGAAGGTCTATAGTTTACATTTCCTTGGTGGGATGAATTTCCCAATGGGTTGTTTGTCCATTGTTGATTTGTAGAAGAATTTTTATTCCAATTAAAGTTTTGATGATTCTTCCAACCTGTATTATAATAATTCGAATAAGTGTTATTGGGTCGATTAATAGCATTTAAAGTCTCATATGAAGGTTGAACATCCACAAATTGCCCAAATGAATTCTCTTCCATCACAGGTGGTGTTGGAGAATAATTCATCCCATAATGATCTAATTTCTTTGATATTGCAACAATCTGTTAAGCTAACATAGATATTGCATCAGAATCATGAATACTAGCTACTCTCTTAGGATTTACTCGTTCAGAGGGCCATTGAAAATTGTTGGTAGCCATCTCTTCTATTAATGAATAAGCCTCATCAAAAGGTTTTGACATTAACGAACCACCAGCCGCAACATCTATAATCGATCTAAAAAATCCCACTAATCCATTATAAAAAGTTTGAATTATTAACCAATATGGTAACAAATGATGAGGGTATTTCCTAAGAAGATCTTTAAATCTCTCCCAAGCTTCATATATCTACTCTTCATCATTCTGACAGAACGATGTTATGTCATTTCTTAGTTTAACAGTCTTAGATGGAGGGAAATATTTGGATAGAAATTTCTGTGACATTTCTCCCCAAGTTCTAAAAGATCCAGGTGCTAACGAGTTTAACCACATCTTAGCCTTATCCTTCAGTGAAAAAGGAAAAAGTCTAAGCCTAACAACATTGTTTGAGACTCTGTCATATTTAAAAGTAGCACATAGTTCTAGAAAACTAACGATGTGTAAATTAGGATCTTCATTTGGTGTTCCTCCGAATTTATTATTTTGTACCGTTTGGAAAATAGCAGGTTTAAGCTCAAATGAATTGGCAGCTACATCAGGATTTTGGATAGATAAGTGAATTTCATCTGCTGTAGGATTTGCACAATCTCGTAAGGGTCTAGGTTGGTGTTCATTTTCTATTCCTTGATTGTTCATGTTGTTCTCCATTGTATCACAATTTCTAGGTTTTCTTCTTAATCTTCTAACCTTTCTAACGGTGCGTTCTAATTCTGAATCGTAAGGTATAAGACTTTCAAGTCCAAATTTGGGCATACTATTTGAAATCAGTACACAATAATATAATTAGCTAAATACAAAATTAAGTTGCAATTTAAGTAAAAACTTTTTAATAATCCTAAATTGTCCGTTACTCTTATACTTCCCTGGCAATGGTGCCAAAAACTTGACTGACTTTTTGTAAATCGACAAATACCAAAATTTGATGGCGCTACTAGAAGATTTAATTTCCAGCAATGGCGTCCAAAGACTTGATCACGACTTTATAGATGTGTCTAATTTGATTAAGATGTATAAATATAATATTCAATAATGTTAAAGTCAAATTTGTCAATGCAAGTATACGTATCGCTCAAGTAATATAGGGCTCTAATGGAGTCCTAGATATCGATCTCACAGAGAGTAGTTAAATCTATGGACTAGAATTTTACAAAAAGTAATACTTCAATTACAACAACGAAGATCAATTTGCTTATCTGTCACTAATAGGCAATTGAAATAATTATGTAATTTTATTTATAAAATAACTAAATATGCTAATGAAGGTACGATTGTGATATATAAGAAAGCATCCTTCTCCTTGTCAAGAAATTATAGTGAAATGGACAAAATGAATTAGTTCAAATTATATTGTGTCAAATAGGAGCATACCTATTCCTTACCCTTTGGTCTAGGCATAAAGAACATTGACTAATCCTATGCTTGGTTACTGATTCTGCGGCTAGGCTGGGAGGATACCGGCTCTCACTTTAGAGCTCCAACGTTCCCCTCACCTGAGGGCTAATATCTACACATTAGCACCCAAACGATAGGACCGAATTGGAGATTTTAGTCTGTCACTCTAAAATCTCCAATTCTACGCCCGATAATATTATTTTCCTATTTATTTGCACCCAAATTCCAAAGGCTTTGACCTCCTTGAATCTTGGATGTAATCTTCATTTTAGTTGTAAAACTCAACATATTTTAACAAATCACTTGGCCGGATTGAAAGTAAATTAAGATCGAAGTGAAAAGATCATCACAATTTCCTAAACATTTTCATGGATTCACCAATTCAAATCATCATTTCACAAATCTCGAGATAAGGAGAAAGACTGAGAAAACTACTCAGATCTCATGGGGAAAGTGCAACAAAACTCGGAATTCATACATAAATCTTAAGTAATACAAACTATAACAAATAAATAAACTTGTCTCTAATTTCTCCCCAAGTAAACTCCTCAAAGTTCCTCTGAATCTCTTCCTTTTCTTACAGCACACAGAAGTCCTCTTTGAAATAGAAAGGAAGAAGAAATCTGTCTCTTTCCCTCCACTTTTACAATCTCTCGAAGAATTCCTCACAATCTCTTCACTCAAATGGAACCTTTCTAACCTCCAGGCTCTCTAGAGCACTCACCACCTCCTCTCTTTTCTCCTCGTTCGGCCAAAATCTTTCCTTTAATTATGTGGATGAGTTTTCTCAAGAGTTTCTTTAGCACCCCTACAAAATTCGGCCTTATCCATTACACAAGTACACATAACCGTTAATCTCGCCGTTGGCGGCCTTCTGCAGAATTTGTCCTGAGCCTCGGGAAAAACTCACCGTCGGCGGCGTCGATGGCGCTGTCAATGCCCTAGTTCAAATCTCCACATTTTGGTCCTTTTTGCTCCAAATCCGCTCCTTTTTGCATCTTTTTGCTCCATTGACTCTAATTCATCATTCCTGTAACAAAACATCCAAAATACCTTTCTTTAAGGTGAAATATTATCAAAAACAATATAAAATAGGTATGAAAATCTCAACATATTTTCGTCTGGTCATGAGGCAAGTTCTAGGCCAGGCAAGGATTTCATCTCTAACCACATTACCTTAAGAACCATAAAAATCTTATTTCATGCAAATTCATACAAAAGAAAGGGGTGGGTCACCAAAATCAAACTTTTTCCTCACCTAATTTTTCCTAACACCAACTAACCCTAAGATTAACATAAACCCTAAACACATCATCCTTGCGATGATGGAAAGTCATGGGCATCTTGACCTGTATAAAAAGTAAGAATTAACTCATTAATAATCAAAATAAACAAATTTATTTCTCTCACATTAAATGAAGTAGTCTTTCTTTGTCTTAAAGGGCTGTCGATAAAATGTCAAATGCTGCATTATATTTACTTTACTTGGTGTGCTAACTCCTTTACTGGGCTGTTATAAGCAAATAAGTTGTTGTATTAACCTAGGATGCTTTATTTGAGTATTTTTTTCTTTTATAGAGTTAGGAAGTGTTATGGTCAATTGATTATAAACATTCAAACTATCTAAAAGAAGAAGAAACATCAAGCGTAAGATGAACCTCAACTAAACCAATAATGGTAGTTTGAATAATGTTAGTTGACGAGTCTGACATAGGTCAGGGTTG
The DNA here is from genome assembly GCA_002079205.1 of Phalaenopsis hybrid cultivar. Taxonomy (NCBI): domain Eukaryota; kingdom Viridiplantae; phylum Streptophyta; class Magnoliopsida; order Asparagales; family Orchidaceae; genus Phalaenopsis; species Phalaenopsis hybrid cultivar. The sequence continues at coordinate 306,708 of JXCR01129651.1, forward strand.
GGACCCATACCGTCATTTTGTTGTAATCATTCTAGAGGTCTACCCATTTTATAGATCGCTATTTACATTTCAGCCTTTCGCCTAAACTATCGGTAAGCTCACCTAAGGATTCAATTTTCTACCCCATCTAAACAACTTCAACAAACTTTCCAGAAAAAAATTTAGAACCAAAACTAAATTGCATAAATTGTTTTATTCAAAACCATAGAAAAATCATACATCTAGCAACCTTGATTGAAACCAAAAAAAATGGAGTAGAAACTACNCGAAGCTAAAATCTCTAGAATGAGCCATATTTTTTTTGTAGTAAAGGAGCTACTTGAGAGTAAGTAACATTTATGTTTGAGGGATTTTGATACACCAAAAATATATGCATTTTCATAACCATATTTTATAGTTATTTTTGGTGATGTTGTACATTATGGAAGGTATTTTTTTTGTTTTAATGCAGGTTGTTAATTTTTAGGACTTGAAGCAAAAATGAAACAAAAAGGATAAAATTTGGAGTAAAAATGAAGACTTCAAAAAATTGTTCAGCGCCAACGACGCCGTTTGACTGAGAAGATGGATTAATTAAATGGCCTCTGGTGCTAACGACACAAATGTTGGTGTAGACCCTATTTCTAGAAGATTTGACAAATTTGGATGCTTTTTGAAGAGTTTTTAGATGCACCTATTAGAGAACCGAACCTAGGCTTTATTTAGGGCTGAAATTTAATCAGAACCCCCCCTTCGCACCATTTCACGTTCTTCCACTCACTCAGTTTTCCTCTTCGCACGCCTACATTCCACACCATTCAACTACATTAGTTAGTTATTGTCTTTATAGTTTTGATTTTTTGTGGTGAGTTTAGGTGTGAATTCTTCTCTAAGAAGTGTTGAAGAGGAAGATAAGTGAGAGATTTCTTCTTCCTACATTTCTTAAGAGAGGCTACAAGGGATTTACTTTCAGAAAGAGTTTCAGATAAGTGTTGTTTGTTTATTATTGTTCTATGAACTTTCTTTTATAAATGAAATTTGTGTTTTGTTGTATTTTTCTCATCAAATGTGAGTAGTTCCTTTATCTTTCTCCCTACTCTGAGATATGGTGAAATGAAGAGATAATTTGGATGTGCCAATGTTAAAATTTACAATAAATTGTGATGGTTTTTCAACTCCACTCTTAATTTACTTTTCGATCTGGCCAATTAAATTGTTAAAATATGTTGTGAAATATATGATCCAGAAAATGGAGTATGAGTTCTAAAACAAAGTGAGAATCACATTTAAGTCCTTGAAGGAGTATTTTGTTCATGGAATTAAGTGCAAATAAATAAGGAAATATACTTTGTTGGGTGTAGAATTAGAGATTTTTAGGGTAACATAATAAAAATCCTCAATTCGATCTTAGTGTTTAAAATCTAAAGCAAGTGTTAGCCTATAGGGGAAGGGAAGTGGGAGCTTTGGAGTGGGATCTAGTATCTTCCTAGCCTAGCCATGGATTTAGGCACTAAACATAAGATTAGCCAATGATTTTGTATAACACTAAATTAGGATAAGGAATTAAAATTGCTCTTATTTGGCACAATACAATTTTAAGCCATTTATCTCATCTCATTTCACTAAAAAGCTCATTTTAGTAGGAAAGATGCTTTTTCATATAAGAAAGCTTCATCACATAAACATAGTTTAGCAGNCAGGGGAAGGGAAGTGGGAGCTTTGGAGTGGGATCTAGTATCATCCTAGCCTAGCCATGGATTTAGGCACTAAACATAAGATTAGCCAATGATTTTGTATAACACTAAATTAGGATAAGGATTTAAAATTGCTCCTATTTGGCACAATACAATTTTAAGCAAATTATCTCATCTCATTTCACCAAAAAGCTCATTTTAGTAGGAAAGATGCTTTTTCATATAAGAAAGCTTCATCACATAAACATAGTTTAGCAGTTACTATTTTTAAACTGTGCATTTAAGTTTTGCTAGTGGTTAATAATTTAGTTTTGTTAGTTTCTTACACATTTGAATTTAGTGACAATAATTTCATTTAATTTCTGTGAATTTCTTAGTTAATTTATCATTTTAAATTTGAACCACNCTGCATTTAAGTTTTGCTAGTGGTTAATAATTTAGTTTTGTTAGTTTCTTACACATTTAAATTTAGTGACAATAATTTCATTTAATTTCTGTGAATTTCTTAGTTAATTTATCATTTTAAATTTGAACCACCCTCGTGGGATCGATATTTGGGACTTAAATAGAAGGTCTTATATTACTTGATAACGACACGTATATGTCAGCAGTATTTTTGTTTAGGAGTTGCCCGTTAGAAGCTGTCGGACACCGGAATCAAAATCTCAACGACGGCTTTGAAAGGACATTTTAATATATATATATATATATATATATATATATATATATATATATATATATATATATATATATNTGATGCAGTCAGCACTAATAATATAACTACACACTTGAGTGTGGTGATACATAAAACACTAAAATTTTAAATCTTAAACTACATTTGCATTAGTCTTAGGACATTATGCATACCATACATACATAGGAAACTTGATTTATAATGAAGTCGTAAAACTCATTACTCCATATAATTAACACCCTACCATATCTTGCATCATCGGGACCAGCCATGTATGGTTTTTAATTTGAAAAGGTGGTTTAGATGGCGGCACATTCCTTGTAGTGTCGTAAGTCCATTGCATTTTGATCAATGAATTTTTTTGGTTAGTGTTTTGAAGGTTCATTTTTCTCGATGAACTTCACCCTAAGACACTTGGCGTAAATCTTATCCTCTATGCTTATACATGATTATACATTTTGCTGCATAAGTCCTAGCATTCTAATAAAATAACATTATGAAACATTAATTTTTTTTCTTCAAAAATATCAAATACCAAATAATAGGCTACTCTAGGATACTATTGAGGTTTCCTTGGTATCATAAAGTGTCCTCTACCTATTCTCATTTTGGCTTTTGTTAACAATTATTCAGCTTTTGAGCTTTCCCATTCAAAAATACTATCCTCAATCATGCAAAACCTAAACTTGGAAATTTCTTGAAGATAAAACCAAAACCTTAATTGATAGTTATCTTAAGTAATTTTGTTTGGTTAATATATAATTAACAATAGAGGTTTTCCCTTATAAGAAGATGAAGACCTCAAAAATAATCTAAACCAATTATAGTATTCAGATTAGATAGGGGAAACAATCTATAAGGTTTAAACCATAGACCAGTGCAGATATCCCTTTCTTTTTTTGTTCGAATAATCAAACCCATCTTGAAAATTATATTTCTACCACTCAAGTTGGTTTAGTATTTTCAATTGTGTGCTTGATAATTTTAACAACCTAAATCTTCAAATCTACATGTTATTTAAATGCCCCGTATCGAAGCAAAGATAAAACCTAACATGATTCCTTCTAGAAACTCTGTTGTGGATTTTATTCTCTCTCAGTCTTTGGCTGATTGATTTTTCCTCATACATTAGTGTTGTTCTTATGTCCCATAAAGGCATGATTGCCCTTCTTACATTGCTATATTTTGTTTATTTCATTCTTGAGCAATGCACGTCTAACATTTATTCGATTATAGAACTGTTCATTTAAACACCCTTAAATGAATGAGTCCTAGAATCGTCAATATTAAAATTAATTAAACAAACCCTAAATACGAAGAAACAAATTTTTTAGAAAATGATGGCAACTCAGTACAAAACTTTGGTAAAATAAAACAGTACAAAATTAAAGATCAAACTCAATCTTCTCTCGATTTTGGGACTGAGTTAAAACTATCTTGCTAGAAATTTTTTCTATTGCAATTAAAATTAAAAATGAAAATTTCTACAAAACATTGCCCAGTTAACACAGTGGGTTTTAAAACATAGAGTGAAGTTCTGAGGACAAATAAGGTTAACATTTTGAACTTCTCCAAATTGCATTAATGACTTCCCCAAAGTTAGTCATTTTGTTCACCGGATGACTACACTTGCCTACAGATAGGAGGGCTCATTAAAAAGCATCATCAATTAAGTTTGGGTCTAGTTTTAATGAAATTGAAGTAATACTCGACAATAGAACCCATGTTGTAAGGAAGATAACTGCTACAGAGGTCGTAGAACCATCGACCAAATTCAACCTAAATTGTAACCAGGAAATCCACTTGCTGAAGACGACACTAGTTGAAAAAGTTCCTGCTGTCAAAAAGTCCCTAAAGTCCATCATTGTTTGCCATAATATTGAGTCCATGAAAATTTACCTTAATGAAAAGTTTTTCATTGATGAGAAACAATATGATCATGCTTCATTATTGTTTGTGTTTCAGATTGGTTCGTTTCAAGTTTTTGCCGCTGACCCATACTCAACAGAGGAACATGAGGCACAAAACTAATAAGAAAATGAAGAAAAAAATTGATAAGATAAAACAAAATGAGCTTATGGAAATGAAACTCCTTGAGACCTCTCCTTTCATAGGAGGAAGCAGGTTTTCTCCCATTGTTTACTGCTCACAGGGAGGAAGTTGTTTGTCGGATCACTACTAGTCCACTCCGACCCTTCCACTGTTGACAAGTGAAAAGGAAGAGCTCACCATTCTTAAGGATCTAAAATGAATTTGAGTAGCTTGCTCGAAAGGAGACGTGCTAAAAGGTCAGATATTTCATATGATAGGATACATAAGATGGGATGTGTAGTTTTGTCCCAAATGAAAAAAAAAGGAAAGAAAAGCCAAAGTACAAGTAAGGCAAGTTCTATACATCATAAGTCTTTGTCAAAATCCATTTGGTAGACTAATAGATTGTTGATACCAAAAAAACTACCACTCCATCAAAGGTACCTGCCAAACTGTGTTTGGCACCTCAGATACTAAACACTGTCATTATTCAAGATGTAGAAGCATGTCCTTATGTAAGAGCAAAGCTAACATCTTGTTTGACCTTTATACCAACAGTTGACCTCACTTTTGGTTGAGGTTTAGTTTTTCCTCTTTAGTAGCCAAAGGTCTAGCCATAGGATTTTCTTATTGACTATTCTTAGAAAACTAGAAAAGGTACCCTCACCACTAGAAATTGCAAACTCTTCTCTACTTAACTTGAAGTTCCACATATTGGTCTCAGCCTCTAAATACTTAGTAGGTGGGGTCACTATGGGGGAAACTCAAGATGAGTCACCCTTAGGACTGCTGAACCTTAAGGTTGACCCTGGGTGTTGGTTTGGAGCTGAGGCACTCACTACACTTATCTGCACTCACAATCACTCACAACCCTGAACCCAAATTTCTCGCCTAGGTCCTTTAATCATTTTGGGATACTCTTGAAGATGGTCCCCTAAACCTACTAGCCCAAGGCTATGGTTTAGCTAAGACCACTACATAGAGGACCCAAAATGGGGTTTCCACTAGTTCATGGCTTATTTANTGGGTGTTGGTTTGGAGCTGAGGCGCTCACTACACTTATCTGCACTCACAATCAATCACAACCCTGAACCCAAATTTCTCGCCTAGGTCCCTTGATCATTTTGGGATACTCATGTAGATGGTCCCCTAAACCTACTAGTCCAAGGCTATGGTTTAGCTAAGACGACTACATAGAGGACCCAAAATGGGGTTTCCACTGGTTCATGGCTTATTTATGGTAGTTGGCACTCAAACTCTACCAAGATACCCAACCTATCCTTTTGCCCCGCACCCCAAATTACCTAAACACCCTTGAAAACCTAAACTTTGCCAAAATTCCCAAGTTTACCCAAAATACCCNTAGGGTAGTTGGCACTCAATCTCTACCAAGATACCCAATTTATCCTTTTGCCCCTAAGCACCCCAAATTACCTAAACACCCTTGAAAACCCAAACTTTGCCAAAATTCCCAAGTTTACCCAAAATACCCAAATTTGATCAAAATTCATTTCAAACCTTTTGAAAACCTCCAAATTATCCAAAATTACCCAAAATCTCCAAATATAGCCAAATTACCAAAATACCCCTCCATAGCCCAAATTCCCAAAAAAATTTAAAAATTCTCATAAAATGTCAATAAATCCAAAATATTCTCAATTTCATTTTTCTCAACTACCACATGACCCAATTTGGCTAATTTGAGCATATTTAACCAAAATCCTCAAATTTGCCTTTAAGGCCCAAGATTTCCCCAAATTCAACTCAAATGTCCATCAATTTGATCTCAATTGACTCCAATTTCAATCCTAAACTCAAATTCACATTTGATATGACCAAAATAAACCAAATCCAAGCTCAATTGCTCTATGATTCGAGCCCAATTTTGATTTGGGTCAAAACCCCAATTTTGACCATATGACCTAATCTCACCAAATTGAAACCACATCCTAGTCAATTGGCCCAAATTAATGTTTAAAAATCTTTATAGCATTCCTACACATCAAAATTAACCATCAATTGGCATTTTTGAAGCCTCATATCCATTTGATTTTGGCCTAAATCCAAAATTCCCAAATTTAGCCCCAAATTGGCTAAGTCCCCAAATTTCACCCAATTGATTATCGTAACCCCCAAATTGGCATCCAATTCATGTTGAAAACTCTTCATAGGGTCCCCATTGACCATTTAAGACAATCAATTTGGACTTAGCCAAAGGATAACTAAAGCTAGACCCAAGCCTAGCCCAACATGACCAAATTGACTAAAATTCGAAATTCCCTCAAATTGACCCTTCAATTGAGCTCAAAACCACTTCCATCCTTCACGAAAGTTATTCCTTATGATAATCTACACCAAATGAAACATTTATTTAGTTCATTTAACATGGCTAACCTAGACGAAACCTAAGCTTTGGTCACTTGAACCCACTTGAACCCATGCACTAAATGTGACCTAACCACCCTAAAGTCACCAAATTAACTCCACCACAACCATGGTTGGACTTAGTGACCAGTCCAAACACCATGAAATCACCTAAATCAAGCCATGGACCAAAGACCTTGGACTTAGTGACTAGTCAAAACACCATGAAACTACCTAAATCAAGTCATGGACCAAAGGTCCCCCAAATCAAAGGATATTATTTCCAAAAATGCATGTGCTTAAGATATCCTTACCAAAATTAGATATTATTACACTAAATTGTTGTGACATATTCCCCTGGGTTCCCTGAGCTCCTAGCCACCTCCCCCTGTTCGGCCGAAAAAGCTCAAAATCGAGAGCCACCTTCATGGAACTTCACCCAAATCAAACCTAGAGGCCAACTCATCCAAATCAAACTATGGAGCTCCTCTGCCCTCCACCTAANGCCCACTGGTTTGAGGTTGATAAGCAGTAGAAATTCGATGAATAATATTAAACTTTTCTGCCAATCTCTAAATATATTTATTCCTAAAATGGGGATCCTCCATCAGTGATAATAATTCTAGGCATTCTGTATCTAGTGAAAATATTTTTCATTAAAAATCTTGAGACACTTTTAGCATCACAACGAGGTAAAGCTTGTGCTTCAATCCACTTAGAAATGTAGTCTACAGCTTGTCACAACGAGGTAAAGCTTGTTCTTCAATCCACTTAGAAACGTAGTCCACTGCAATTAATATATATAAGTTCCGTCACAACAAGGTAAAGCTTGTGCTTCAATCCACATAGAAACGTAGTCTACTGCAATTAATATATATAAGTTCCCAAATTAGTGATAATCATTCTAAGCATTTCGTATCTAGTGAAAATATTTTTCATTAAAAATTTTGAAACACTTTTAGCATCACAACGAGGTTAAATTTTGTCCTTCAATCCACTTAGAAACGTAGTCTACAACAATTAATATCTATAAGTTCCCAAACGAAGGAATAAATGGTCCCATAAAATCTAATCCCCAAACATCAAAGATATCAACTTCTAATATGAAATTTAGAGGCATTTCATTTCTTCTAGATATATTGCCTACTCGTTGACATCGATCACAAGTTTTTATATATCTATAAACATCTCTAAATATAGTANTCTGTAATTTCATCATCGGTGTTAGATAATTCATGATTTTCTAATCTTAATAAATGATCAGCAATTTGATTATCAGTTCTCTTTCTATCAATAACCNCCACATCTTCTCAAAATCAGATCCTTACATTGTTTATATAAATAAGGCTCATCCAAAAAATATTCTTTTACATCATGAATAAATTTTCTCTTTTTTTGTGGTGTCAGCATAGGTGGCAAAATATCACTTACAATATAGTTAACAATATCAGCATACTATGGTATTTTCCACTCACTAACATTATAAAGTTGTTCATCAGGGAAACTGTCTGTAATTTCATCATCGGTGTTAGATAATTCATGATTTTCTAATCTTAATAAATGATCAGCAATTTGATTATCAGTTCTCTTTCTATCAATAACCATAAGATCAAATTCTTACATCAATAAGATCCATCTAATCAACCTTGGTTTGGCATCCTTCTTTTGCATCAGATATTTAATAGCTGAGTGATCCAGTGTGGCAACACATTTGACTCCAATTAAATCGATCTAAATTTATCCAAAACATACACAAAGGCCAATAACTCTTTTTCAGTAATATTATAATTAATTTGTGCATCATTAAGAGTTTTACTAGCGTAGTATATCACCTTAAAAATATTTTCGTACCTTTGTCCAAGGATAGCTCCAATGACATAATCACTAGCATCACACATCAGTTTAAATGGTTGCTTCCAATTAGGTGAAACTAAAATAGGGATTGTGATTAATTTTTCTTTTAATAACTCAAAGGCATTTAAACAGCTTTCAGTAAATTCAAATCGTGATTAATTTTTCTTTTAATAACTCAAAGGCATTTAAACAGCTTTCATAAATTCAAATATTCCAATTAATTTTTCCTTTAATAACTCAAAGACATTTAAACAGCTTTCAGTAAATTCAAATTTCTTCTAAAAGTTGGCATACAGTTTTAGTAACTTTTGAGAAATCTTTAATATAACGCCTGTAAAAACCAACATGTCCAAGAAAACTCCTAACTTCTCTTACATTAGTAGGAGGTTAGTTTAGATATAACTAGGATTTTTGCGGGGTCAGCTTCCATACCATCTTCCAAAAACATTTCTCCCAATTTAGAACTAAATTAGTTCTTTCACATAACTCCAAAACATTTTCAAGATAATTTAAGCAGGTGTCAAATGATGTTCCAAATACAGAGAAATCATCCATAAATATTTCCAATCCATCATCAATTAACTTACTAAATATAGACATCATACATCTCTAGAATGTTGCAGGCGCATTACATAATTCGAAAGACATCCTTCGAAAAGCAAATGTTCCAAAAGGACTAGTAAATGTTGTATTCTCTTGATTCTCAAAAGCAATAGAAATTTGGTGGTAACCGGTATATCCATCTAAAAAGCAAAAATATTTGTACACAGCAAGTCTATCTACTATTTGGTCTAAAAATGGTAGAGGAAAGTGATCTTTCCTGGTGTTAGTGTTCAATTTTCTATAATCAATGCAAATACGCCACCCAGTAACTTGTCTGATAGGTATTAATTCATTGTTTTTTGTGCTTCAATAGTCTCCCCTCCTTTCTTAGGAACACAATGAATTGGATTTACCCAAGCACTGTCAGAAATAGGATATATTTCAACAGTCACTCCTCCTTTCTTAGGAATACAATGAATTAGACTTACCCACGCACTATCTGAAATAGGATATATAATTCCAGTGTCTAATCATTTCAAAATTATTTTTTTACTACTTCTTTCATTATAGGGTTTAACCTCCTTTGTGGATCAAATCTTGGTTTAGATTTCTTTACTACTTCTTTCATCAATGGATTTAATCTCCTTTATGGATCAACTCTTGGTTTTAATTGTTCATCTAATATAATTCTGTGCATACAGATCGAATGACTGATTCCTTTAATATCTGCTAAGGTCCAACTAAAAGCTTTCTTGTATCTTTTCAATGTATCTAACAGTCTTTGCTCTTGTAAATCATTTAATTTTGAAGATATAGTAACAGGTAATGTAGATGAGTCTCCCAAAAACACGTACTTCAAGTGGTTAGGTAATGTTTTCAACTGAAGTTCAAGTAGTTTTATAATTAAAGGAAATAGATTCTTATCAGCATTTTCTGTGATATCCAACATCTCAAATCTTTCTTGAACATAATCTAATTCTTCATTTTCTAATTTATCCAGATAAATTTCATCATTCTCTTCAATTTGCTCTTCAAAATGCTCTTCTTTTTCAAAATGTTTTTTATCTTCAAAATGTTCTTTAAAATGTTCATTCAGTAGATTTTCAATAATTTCCATGTGAAAACATTCATTATCTCTCTCAACAACAAGGTATTTCATAGATTTTGCAATGTTAAAAGTCACTTCTTGATCATTTGCTCTCATAGTTAATTCTCCTTTTTTATCATCTATCATAGCTTTTCCAGTAGCTAAAAATGGTCTCCCTAAAATGATATTTATTTCTTTATCTTCTTCCATATCTAAAATAATGAAAGCCATAAGAAAGATAAATTTATCAACTTTTACTAACACATCTTCTATAACTCCTTTAGGATATGTAACTGATCAATCTGTTAATTGAAGAGTTACAGAAGTAGGTGAGACTTCTCCTAATCCTAGTCTTTTGAAAAATGATAGAGGCATAAGATTAATACTGACTCCCAAGTCACAAAAAACCCTTCCATAAAATTTTTCACCGATAGCACACGGTATAGTGAAACTACCAGGATCCTTTAATTTTTCAGGAAGCTTTTTCTGAATAGTTGCACTACACTCTTTACTAAGTGCGACAGTTTCGTTATCTGTGAACTTCCTTTTCTTATTCAGAATATCTTTCATAAATTTAACATAATTGAGCCTCTGCTCTAAAGCTTCTATGAAGGGAATGTTTATAGTTAGCTTCTTAAGAATTTCCAAAAATTTGCCAAATTGTTTATTCTGTTTGTGTTGCTTCAATCATTGAGGAAACGGTGGTGGAGCTTTTTCAACAATAATTTTCATTGGTGTAAATGGATACTCTAAGTCTGGGTACTCATTATCCTTTTATTTTTCGGTATCCACTTTCTTTTTTTTAGTTTCTATTTCATTTTGCACTCTTGTCTCCAATTCCTTTCAACTTCGTAATCGAATTGCTTTGATTTGTTCTTTTCCTTGATCTTTAGGATTTGGTTCCACAGTACTCCGAAAATTTCCTAATGTTCGGTTACTAAGCGCAGTGGCATATGCCCTAATTGGTTTTCAATATTCTTAATAGTAGCTCCTTGATTTTGTAATTGAATTCCTTGAATTTGTAATTGATTTCCTTGATTTTGTAACTGTTGACCCATGTTTAATATCAGTTCTTCCATAGACAACTTCTTCTCCTTAATTTGAGTTACTATTAATTCATGGAGGAAAAGAAGGTCTATAGTTTACATTTCCTTGGTGGGATGAATTTCCCAATGGGTTGTTTGTCCATTGTTGATTTGTAGAAGAATTTTTATTCCAATTAAAGTTTTGATGATTCTTCCAACCTGTATTACAATAATTTGAATAAGTGTTGTTGGGTCTATTAATAGCATTTAAAGTCTCATATGAACGTTGAACATCCACAAATTGCCCAAATGAATCCTCTTCCATCTTAGGTGGTGTTGGAGAATAATTCATCCCATAATGATCTAATTTCTTTGATATTGCAGCAATCTGTTAAGCTAACATAGATATTGCATCAGAATCATGAATACTAGCTACTCTCTTAGGATTTACTCGTTCAGAGAGTCATTGAAAATTGTTGGTAGCCATCTCTTCTATTAATGAATAAGCCTCATCAAAAGGTTTTGACATTAACGAACCACCAGCCGCAACATCTATAATCGATCTAAGAGATCCCACTAATCCATTATAAAAAGTTTGAATTATTAACCAATATGGTAACAAATGATGAGGGTGTTTCCTAAGAAGATCTTTAAATCTCTCATAAGCTTCATATATTTACTCTTCATCAATCTGACAGAACGATGTTATGTCATTTCTTAGTTTAGCAATCTTAGATGGAGGGAAATATTTGGATAGAAATTTCTGTGACAGTTCTGCCCAAGTTCTAAAAGATCTAGGTGTTAACGAGTTTAACCACATCTTAGCCTTATCCCTCAGTGAAAAAGGAAAAAGTCTAAGCCTAACAACATTGTTTGAGACTCTGTCATATTTAAAAGTAGCACATAGTTCTAGAAAACTAACGATGTGTAAATTAGGATCTTCATTTGGTGTTCCTCCGAATTTATTATTTTGTACTGTTTGGATAATAGCAGGTTTAAGCTCAAATGAATTGGCAGCTACATCAGAATTTTGGATAGATAAGTGAATTTCATCTACTGTAGGATTTGCACAATCTCCTAAGGGTCTAGGTTGGTGTTCATTTTCTATTCCTTGATTGTTCATGTTGTTTTTCATTGTATCACAATTTCTAGGTTTTCTTCTTAATCTCCTAACATTTTTAACAGTGCGTTCTAATTCTGAATCGTAAGGTATAAGATTTTCAAGTCCAAATTTGGGCATACTATTTAAAATTAGTACACAGTAATATAATTAGCTAAATACAAAATTAAGTTGTAATTTAAGGAAAAACTTTTTAATAATCCTAAATTGTTCGTTACTCTTAAACTTCCCTGGCAACGGTGCCAAAAACATGACTGGCTTTTGTAAATCGACAAATACCAAAATTTGATGGCGCTACTAGAAGATTTAATTTCCAGCAACGGCGTCCAAAGACTTGATCGCGACTTTATAGATGTGTCTGATTTGGTTAAGATGTATAATTAATAATATTCAATAATGATAAAGTCAAATTTGTCAATGCAAGTATACGTATCGCTCAAGTAATATAGGGCTCTAATGGAATCCTAGATATCGATCTCATAGAGAGTAGTTAAATCTATGGACTAAAATTTTACAAAAAGTATTACTTCAATTACAACAACGAAGATCAATTTGCTTATCTATCACTAATAGGCAATTGAAATAATTATGTAATTTTATCTATAAAATAATTAAATATGCTAATGAAGGTATCATTGTGATATATAAGAAAACATCCTTCTCCTTGTCAAGAAATTATAGTGAAATGGACAAAATGAATTAGTTCAAATTATATTGTGCCAAATAGGAGCATACCTACTCTTTACCCTTTGGTGCAGGCATAAAGAACATTGACTAATCCTATGCTTGGTTACTGATTCTGTGGCTAGGCTGGGAGGATACCGGCTCTCACTTCAGAGCTCCCACGTTCCCCTCAACTGAGGGCTAACATCTACACATTAGCACCCAAACGATAGGATCGAATTGGGGATTTTAGTCTGTCACTCTAAAATCTCCAATTCTAGCCTGATAATATTATTTCCCTATTTATTTGCACCCAACTTCCAAGGGCTTTGACCTCCCTAAACCGATAATTTTATTTCCCTATTTATTTGCACCCAACTTCCAAGGGCTTTGACCTCCCTAAATCACAGCCAAACGATAGGACCGAATTGGGGATTTTAGTCTGTCACTCTAAAATCTTCAATTCTACGCCATAGTATTATTTCTCTATTTTCGATAATATTATTTCCCTATTTATTTGCACCCAACTTCCAAGGGCTTTGACCTCCCTAAATCCTTAGTTTATTTTTATTTATTTGCACCCAACTTCCAAGGGCTTTGACCTCCCTAAATTGATAATTTATTTCCTTGGGGATTTTATTCTGTCACTCTAAAATCTCCAATTCTACGCCCGATAATATTATTTCCCTATTAGATTTTAGTTTGTCACTCTAAAATCTCCAATTCTACGCCCGATAATTTTATTTCCCTATTTAATTTGCTCACCTTGTCACTCTAAAATCTCCAATTCTACGCCCGATAATTTTTATTTCCCTATTTATTTGCACCTAACTTTCAAGGACTTTGACCTCCCTAAATCTTGGATGTAATCTTCACCTTAGTTGTAAAACTATATTTATTTGCACCCAATTTCCAAGGGCTTTGACCTCCTTGAATCTTGGATGTAATCTTCACTTTAGTTGTAAAACTCAACCATAACAAAGGCTTTGACCTCCCTGAATCTTGGATGTAATCTTCACTTTAGTTATAAAACTCAACATATTTTATTTTGACCTCCATAAATCTTGGATGTAATCTTCACTTTAGTTGTAAAACTCAACATATTTTAAAACCTCCCTCAATCTTGGATGTAATCTTCACTTTAGTTGTAAAACTCAACATATTTTAACAAATAATTGGTCAAATTGAAAGCAAATTAAGATCAAAGTGAAAAGATCATCACAATTTCTTAAACATTATTGGCCAGATTGAAGGTAAATTAAGATCAAAGTGAAAAGATCATCACAACTTCTTTAACATTTATGACCAGATTGAAAATAAATTAAGATCAAAGTGAAAAGATCATCACAATTTCTTAAACATTTTTTTGACCTCCATGAATCTTAGATGTAATCTTCACTTTAGTTGTAAAACTCAACATATTTTAACAAATCAATTGACTGGATTGAAAGTAAATTAAGATCGAAGTGAAAAGATCATCACAATTTCCTAAACATTTTCATGGATTCACCAATTCAAATCATCATTTCACAAATCTCGAGATAAGGAGAAAGACAGAGAAAACTACTCAGATCTCATGGGGAAAGTGCAGCAAAACTCGGAATTCATACATAAATTTTAAGTAATACAAACTATAACAAATAAATAAACTTGTCTCTAATTTCTCCCCAAGTAAACTCCTCAAAGTTCCTCTGAATCTCTTCCTTTCCTTACAGCACACAAAAGTCCTCTTTGAAATAGCAAGGAAGAAGAAATCTCTCTCTTTCCCTCCACTTTTACAATCTCTCAAAGATTTCCTCACAATCTCTTCACTAAAATGGAATCTTTCTAACCTCCAGGCTCTCTAGAGCACTCACCACCTCCTCTCTTTTCTCCTCGTTCGGCCAAAATCTTTCCTTTAATGATGTGGATGAGTTTTCTCAAGAGTTTCTTTAGCACCCCTCCAAAATTTAGCCTTATCCATTACACAAGTACACATAACCGTTAATTTTGCCGTCGGCGGCCTTTTGAAGAATTTGTCCTGAGCCTCGGGAAAAACTCACCATCGGCGGTGTCGATGGCGCTGTCGATGCCCTAGTTCAAATCTCCACATTTTGGTCCTTTTTGCTCCAAATCTGCTCCTTTTTGCATCTTTTTGCTCCATTGACTCTAATTCATCATTCCTGCAACAAAACATCAAAAATACCTTTCTTTAAAGTGAAATATCATCAAAAACAATATAAAATAGGTATGAAAATCTCAACATATTTTCCTCTGGTCATTAGGGAAGTTCTAGGCCAGGCAAGGATTTCATCTCTAACCACATTACCTTAAGAACCATAAAAACCTTATTTCATGCAAATCCATACAAAAGAAAGGGGTGGGTCACCAAAATCAAACTTTTTCCTCACCTAATTTTTCCTAACACCAACTAACCCTAAGATTAACATAAACCCTAAACACATCATCCTTGCGATGATGGAAAGTCATAGGCATCTTAACCTATATAAAAAGTAAGAATTAACTCATTAATAATCAAAATAAACAAATTTATTTCTCTCAAATTAAATGAAGTATTCTATCTTTGTCTTAAAGGGATGTCAGAAAAATGTAAAATGCTGCATTATATTTACTTTACTTGGTGTGCTAACTCCTTTACAGGGCTGTTATAAGCAAATAAGTTGTTGTATTAACCTAGGATGCTTTATTTGAGTATTTTTTCTTTTATAGAGTTAGGAAGTGTTATGGTCACATGATTATAAACATTCAAACTATCTAAAAGAATACGAAACATCAAGCGAAAGATGAACCTCAACTAAACCAATAATGGTAGTTTGAATAATGTTAGTTGACGAGTCTGACATAGGTCAGGGTTGGGACCCATACCGTCATTTTTTGTAATCATTCTAGAGGTCTACCCATTTTTTAGATTGATATTTACATTTCAGCCTGTCGCCTAAACTATCAGTAAGCTCACCTAAGGATTCAATTTTCTACCCCATCTAAACAACTTCAACAACCTTTCCAGAAAAAAATTTAGAACCAAAACTAAATTGCATAAATTGTTGTATTCAAAACCATAGAAAAATCATACATCTAGCAACCTTGATTGAAACCAAAAAAAATGGAGTAGAAACTACTTTCAGATTTAGGAATATGAATGATAAAAATGTCTTGTATGCATGTGCATAACATATCGCTCTCACTCCTTGTCTTCATTCTCTCACACATTGCATGGAAAGAATTGTTTTGTACTGTGAAAACCACTACCATTTACAGTGAGTTCTGCTTATGCATCTTGTTTAGCCTTTTGAACAAAGCTTCTATGCATTCATATTCAAGGACATGCATAATCCATTACACAACTTACTTCGATGCAGTCAACACTAATAATATAACTACACACTTGAGTGTGGTGATACATAAAACACTTAAATTTTAAATCTTAAACTACATTTGCATTAGTCTTAGGACATTATGCATACCATACATACATAGGAAACTTGATTTATAATGAAGTCGTAAAACTCATTACTCCATATAATTAACACCCTACCATATCTTGCATCATCGGGACCAGCCATGTATGGTTTTTAATTTGAAAAGGTGGTTTAGATGGCGGCACATTCCTTGTAGTGTCGTAAGTCCATTGCATTTTGATCAATGAATTTTTTTGGTTAGTGTTTTGAAGGTTCATTTTTCTTGATGAACTTCACCCTAAGACACTTGGCGTAAATCTTATCCTCTATGCTTATACATGATTGTACATTTTGCTGCATAAGTCCTAGCATTCTAATAAAATAACATTATGAAACATTAATTTTTTTTTCTTCAAAAATATCAAATACCAAATAATAGGCTACTCTTGGATACTATTGAGGTTTCCTTGGTATCATAAAGTGTCCTCTGCCTATTCTCATTTTGGCTTTTCTTAACAATTATTCAACTTTTGAGCTTTCCCATTCAAAAATACTATCCTCAATCATGCAAAACCTAAACTTGGAAATTTCTTGAAGATAAAACCAAAACCTTAATCGATAGTTATCTTAAGTAATTTTGTTTGGTTAATATATAATTAACAATACAGGTTTTCCCTTATAGGAATATGAAGACCTCAAAACTAATCTAAACCAATTATAGTATTCAGATTAGATAGGGGAAACAATCTATAAGGTTTTAACCATAGACCAGTGCAGATATCCCTTGCTTTTGAGTTAGAATAATTAAACCCATCTTGAAAATTACATTTCTACCTCTCGAGTTGGTTTAGTATTTTCAATGGTGTGCTTGATAAAATTAACAACCTAAATCTTCAAATCTACATGTTATTTAAATGCCCCGTGTCGAAGCAAAGATAAAACCTGACATGATTCCTTCTAGCAACTCTGTTGCGGATTTTATTCTCTCTAAGTCTTTGGCTGATTGATTTTTCCTCATACATTAGTGTTGTTCTTATGTCCCATAAAGGCATGATTGCCCTTCTTACATTGGTATATTTTGTTTATTTCATTCTTGAGCAATGTACGTCTAACATTCATTCGATTATAGAACTGTTCATTTAAACACCCTTAAATGAATGAGTCCTAAAATCGTTAATATTAAAATTAATTAACAAAATCGTAAATAAGGAGAAACAAATTTTTAATAAAATGATGGCAACTCAGTACAAAACTTTGGTAAAATAAAATAGTACAAAATTAAAGATCAAACTCAATCTTCTCTCGATTTTGGGATTGAGTTAAAACTATCTTGCTAGAAATTTTTTCTATTGCAATTAAAATTAAAATGAAAATTTCTACAAAACATTGCCCCGTTAACACAGTGGGTTTTAAAACATAGAATGAAGTTCTGAGGACAAATAAGGTTAACATTTTGAACTTCTCCAAATTGCATTAATGACTTCCCCAAAGTTAGTCATTTTGTTCACCGGATGACTACACTTGCCTACAGATAGGAGGGCTCATTAAAAAGCATCATCAATTAAGTTTGGGTCTAGTTTTAATGAAATTGAAGTAATACTCGACAATAGAATCCATGTTGTAAGGAAGATAACTGCTACAGAGGTCGTAGAACCATCAACCAAATTTAACCTAAATTGTAACCAGGAAATCCACTTGCTGAAGACGACACTAGTTGAAAAAGTTCCTGCTGTCAAAAAGACCCTAAAGTCCATCATTGTTTGCCATAGTATTGAGTCCATGAAAATTTACCTTAATGAAAAGTTTTTCATTGAAGAGAAACAATATGATCATGCTTCATTATTGTTTGTATTTCAGATTGGTTCGTTTCAAGTTTTTGTCGCTGACCCATACTCAACAGAGGAACATGAGGCGCAAAACTAATAGGAAAATGAAGAAAAAAATTGATAAGATAAAACAAAATGAGCTTATGGAAATGAAACTCCTTGAGATTTCTCCTTTCATAGGAGGAAGCAGGTTCTTCTCATTGTCTACTGCTCACAGGGAGGAAGTTTTTTATCAGATCACTACTAGTCCACTCCGACCCTTCCACCGTTGATAAGTGAAAAGGAAGAGCTCACCATTCTCAAGGATCTAAAATGAATTTGAGTAGCTTGCTCGAAAGGAGACGTGCTAATTGGTCAGATATTGTATATGATAGGATACATAAGATGGGATGTGTAGTTTTGCCCCAAAAGAAAAAAAAAAAGGAAAGAAAAGCCAAAGTACAAGTAAGGCAAGTTCTATACATCATAAGTCTTTGTCAAAATCCATTTGGTAGACTAATAGATTGTTGATACCAAAAAAACTACCACTCCATCAAAGGTACCTGCCAAACTGTGTTTGGCACCTCAGATACTAAACACTGTCATTATTCAAGATGTAGAAGCATGTCCTTATGTAAGAGCAAAGCTAACATCTTGTTTGACCTTTCTACCAACAGTTGACCTCACTTTTGGTTGAGGTTTAGTTTTTTCCTCTTTAGTAGCCTAAGGTCTAGCCATTGACTTTTCTATTGACTATTCTTAGAAAACTAAACAAGGAACCCTCACCATCAGAAACTCTACACTTATTTTCTTATTGACTATTCTTAGAAAACTAGACAAGGAACTCTCACCATTAGAAATTCTACATTTTCTTATTGACTATTCTTAAAAAACTAGAAAAGGTACCCTCACCACTAGAAATTGCAAACTCTTCTCTACTTAACTTGAAGTTCCACATGTTGGTCTTAACCTCTAAATACTTAGTAGGTGGGGTCACTATGGGGGAAACTCAAGATGAGTCACCCTTAGGACTGCTGAACCTTAAGGTTGACCCTGGGTGTTGGTTTGGAGCTGAGGCACTCACTACACTTATCTGCACTCACAATCACTCACAACCCTGAACCCAAATTTCTCGCCTAGGTCCTTTAATCATTTTGGGATACTCTTGAAGATGGTCCCCTAAACCTACTAGCCCAAGGCTATGGTTTAGCTAAGACCACTACATAGAGGACCCAAAATGGGGTTTCCACTAGTTCATGGCTTATTTAGGGTAGTTGGCACTCAATCTCTACCAAGATACCCAATTTATCCTTTTGCCCCTAAGCACCCCAAATTACCTAAACACCCTTGAAAACCCAAACTTTGCCAAAATTCCCAAGTTTACCCAAAATACCCAAATCTGATCAAAATTCATTTCAAACCTTTTGAAAACCTCCAAATTATCCAAAATTACCCAAAATCTCCAAATATAGCCAAATTACCAAAATACCCCTCCATAGCCCAAATTCCCAAAAAAATTCAAAAATTCTCATAAAATGTCAATAAATCCCAAATATTCTCAATTTCATTTTTTTCAACTACCACATGACCCAATTTGGCCAATTTGACCATATTTAACCAAAATCCTCAAATTTGCCTTTAAGGGCCCAAATTTTCCCAAATTCAACTCAAATGTCCATCAATTTGATCTCTATGGATCCAATTTCAATCCTAAACTCAAATTCACATTTTATATGACAAAAATAAACCAAATCCAAGCTCAATTGGTCCATGATTCGAGCCCAATTTTGATTTGGGTCAAAACCCCAATTTTGACCATATGACCTAATCTCACCAAATTGAAACCACATCCTAGTCAATTGGCCCAAATGAATGTTTAAAAATCTTTATAACATTCCTACACATCAAAATTAACCATCAATTAGCCTTTTTGAAGCCTCATATCCATTTTGTTTTGGCCTAAATCCAAAATTCCCAAATTCAGCCCCAAATTGGCTAAGTCCCCAAATTTCACCCAATTGATTATCATAACCCCCAAATTGGCATCCAATTCATGTTTAAAACTCTTCATAGGGTCCCCATTGACCATTTAAAACAATCAATTTAGACTTAGCCAAAGGATAACTAAAGCTAGACCCAGGCCTAGCCCAACATGACCAAATTGACTAAAATTCAAAATTCCCTCAAATTGACCCTTCAATTGAGCTCAAAACCACTTACTTCCTTCACCAAAGTTATTCCTTATGATAATCTACACCAAATGAAACATTTATTCGGTTCATTTAACATGGCTAAACTAGACCAAACCTAAGCTTTGGTCACTTGAACCCACTTGAACCCATGCACTAAATGTGACCTAACCACCCTAAAGTCACCAAATTAACTCCACCACAGCCATTAGTTGGACATAGTGCTAGTCAAAACACCATGAAACCACCTAAATCAAGCCATGGACCAAAGGTCCCCAAAATAAAGGGATATTATCTCCAAAAATACATGTGCTTAAGATATCCTTACCAAAACTAGATATTATTGTACTAAATTGTTGTGACATATTCCCTTGGGTTCCCTGAGCTCCTAGCCACCTCCCCCTGTTCGGCCGAAAAAGCTCAAAACTGAGAGCCACCTTCATGGAGCTTCACCCAAATCAAACCTAGAGGCTAACTCATCCAAATCAAACTATGGAGCTCCTCTTCCCTCCACCTAAGCACAACATTACACCTTCTAATTGGTCATGACAGCCACCTTAACCCAATTTTTATAAAAGGGCCACCTCCATGGATGTTAAAAGAAGTGCTGAAATTTTCTTTGTGAGGCCCCTCCAAACATCACACAGAGCTTCCCTAAGATCCTCTCAGTGCATTCCAACCATTTTCCCTCACCAATTCCATTGCCGGAGCTCAATTTTGAGATTGGAACCTTGCCGGAAACCAGGACAGAACACAATACACATCGACAGTCCACCAAACCCAAATTAACCTCACTTACACCTTCACAATAGTGAAAGAAGCCAAAGCCCGATAAAATCCCCCATCCACAGAGCCTCTACCATAGCTCTAGACCAACACTCGAATTCGAGCTTGGTTGAGTTTACACCTAGGCCTTATACCAAAACGAAGGACTCAATCCCTAGCCTCTTTGGATCATAACGAGCATGCCAAGACCCTCTGATCGAAGCTTCACTTCTCAGAGAAAAAATATAAAATCTTACCTCATCTCGAGCCTATTTTGATTCTTCATTTAATTAGACTTAATTTTATTGCTTGATTACCATATGGATGTGTTCGTCTCACTTAGACGAGTCCATAGGACCAAACCCGAGGTGATTTGGTTGAGTCTAAGCTGAGATCTTAGGGTTTTAGTGTGGACGGTCACAGGATCATTCTATCGGAGACGAGGACGGGGAGCCGTTTGATCAATCGTGTATCAAATGAACGGAGGAGATCGAGCCGGACAGCTCTTTGGGACATAAACCACGGGCCAAGTCAGCATCTACATGGACGGCGACATCCAACCAAAGCGCACCACGCATGCCTTCGGAGCCGTTATAGGTTGGGGTGGCATGCACGGTTTAAATAAAAAAAGGGCTTTTTCTTTTTATTTAAATACCCCTAACTTAGAAAATCCATAACTTTGTGTAGAAAAATCACAAAAATAAAATAAAAATACCCTTACTCAATGAATAGAGGAGAATAATGTGGAATAAATTTTAAGTCCACTTGATGATAAATGTGTTTAATTAATTAAACACTGTTTGGGATCATTTAATTCTCCATGCATATTGATACATCACCTTGGCTTGAANCCCGATAAAATCCCCCATCCACAGAGCCTCTACCATAGCTCTAGACCAACACCCGAATTCGAGCTTGGTTGAGTTTACACCTAGGCCTTATACCAAAACCAAGGACTCAATCCCTGGCCTCTTTGGATCATAACGAGCGTGCCAAGACCCTCTGATCGAAGCTTCACTTCTCAGAGCAAAAATATAAAATCTTTCCTCATCCTGAGCCTATTTCGATTCTTCATTTAATTAGACTTAATTTTATTGCTTGATTACCATATGGATGTGCTCGTCTCACTTAGACGAGTCCATTGGACCAAACCCGAGGTGATTTGGTTGAGTCTAACTGAGATCTTAGGGTTTTAGTGTGGACGGTCACATGATCATTCTATCGGAGACGAGGACGGGAAGCCGTTTGATCAATCGTGTATCAAATGAACAGAGGAGATCGAGCCGGACAGCTCTTTGGGACATAAACCATGAGCCAAGTCAGCAGCTACGTGGACGGCGACATCCAACCAGAGCGCACCACGCATGCCTTCGAAGCCGTCGAGGTTGGGGTGGCACGCACGGTTTAAATAAAAAAATAGGGCTTTTTCTATTTATTTAAATACCCCTAACTTAGAAAATCCATAACTTTGTGTAGAAAAATCACAAAAACTTTTTATATTTATTTAAATACCCTTAACTTAGAAAATTCATAACTTTGTGTAGAAAAATCACAAAAATAAATAAAAATACCCTTACTCAATGAATAGAGGAGAATAATGTGGAATAAATTTTAAGTCCATTTGATGATAAATGTTTAATTAATTAAACACTGTTTGGGATCATTTAATTCTCCATTCATATTGATACATCACCTTGGCTTGAAATCTTGGCATGTTGTAGCCTCTATAAAGGGAAACATCCTCTTATTTTTCTAAAGTCAGAGGAGGTTCCTATACTGTGATCCATATTTTTCAAGGTATTGCACATTATTTCCTTAAAACAATCATAAAAATTAGCATATTGATTAGAAAATTCTTAGAAAATTTTGGAAGGTCCACTATGACTAGAGGAGCTTTTGAAAATAATTACATGGGTCAAGTCATTTAAAATGCACTTAAATCTTACAAACATTAAATCACTAAAATAATTAATTTTGGAAAATATAAACATTTAAATGACTTGATTTTTAATCTNGAGGAGGTTTCTTTACTGTGATCCATATTTTTCAAGGTATTGCACATTATTTCCTTAAAATAATCATAAAAATTAGCATATTGATTAGAAAATTCTTTGAAAATTTTGGAAGGTCCATTATGACTAGAGGAGCTTTTGAAAATAATTCCATGGGTTAAGTCATTTAAAATGCACTTAAATTTTACAAACATTAAATCACTAAAATAATTAATTTTGGAAAATATAAACATTTAAATGACTTGATTTTTAATCTCCACTGTAGTTTATGATTCAGAGAACTCATTATAAGAAATTCAAAATATTTTGAGTTTATTTGATAGCTTAAGTTGATTTTTAAAGATAAATATCACTTTTGACACTTAAATGATTTTTTAAAAATAAAAAATAACCCAAAAAATAATGAAAGTTAGTGTCTTGAGTACTTTGTGATCAGGGATANTCAGAGAACTCATTATAAAAAGTTCAAAATATTTTGAGTTTATTTGATAGCTTAAGTTAATATTTAAAAATAAATATCACTTTTAACACTTAAATAATTTTTTAAAAATAAAAAATAACCCAAAAAATAATGAAAGTTAGTGTCTTGAGTACTTTGTGATCAGGGATATTTTATAGAAATAAAATAAAATTTAGAATAAAAACTTGATTTTTAACGTATTTTAAATATTTAAAATAATTAAAAATTGATAAAAAACACAAAAATAACAAATATCATGGAAATGTTCTAAATTGCTTCCTAATCACTTCGGAAAAATTAAAATATTTTTCCTAATTTTTTAAATAAAGATATTGAATTTCAAAGCTTAAAAATTATTTTTAAGGGCTAAAAATGNTACAAAAATAACAAATATCATGGAAATGTTCTAAATTACTTCCTATTCACTTCGGAACAATTAAACTATTTTTCCTAATTTTTTAAATAAAGATATTGAATTTCAAAGCTTAAAAATTATTTTTAAGGGCTAAAAATGAGTTTTTCACTAAAATAATTCCAATAAATCAAAGAAAAACTAGAAAAATATGAAATTTGCTCCTTTGGGTTCACTAACCTTAGGGAGATTTTTCAAAAATACAGAACTTTATTTTCATCATTTAAAATATTAAATTTTTATTAAATAACCAAAAAATTAAAATAATTCTGATAAATCACAGAGAATTCAAAAAATCATGAAATTTNACTTAGGGAGATTTTTCAAAAATACAAAACTTTATTTTCATCATTTAAAATATTTTATTTTTATTAAATAACCAAAAAATTAAAATAATTCTGATAAATCACAGAGAATTCAAAAAATCATGAAATTTGGTCCAAAGGCTTCTCTAGTCTACGTCTACCTTCAAGAAAAATTTCAAAGGATTAGAATTTACTTTGGTTAAGTTAGGAATTTTCTTTGAAAAATCCTATTTTTGCATGAAAAACTAAAACTTGCATGAAAAACTAAAACTTGCATGGAAAACTAAGTCTATTAGGATAGCCACAAAACCAAAACCAAAACCAAAATTAAAATCAACCAAGATAAAATTCACCCCCACAANGAAAACTAAATCTATTAGGATAGTCACAAAACCAAAACCAAAACCAAAATTAAAATCAACCAAGATAAAATTCACCCCCACAACATTCAAAATACAAAACAACTCAAAATTTAATCACAAACATCACACAAAACTACAACTTTAACTAAATTAAGACATCTCTATTGGATGATCGGGAATCCCTCGGAAGAGGTAACCTATGGTTGCTAATGAGGCTTCCCACGGCCCAAATGAAATTATGGAACTCATTAAGTTTAGTTTAGTAAGTTCATTTAGACTAAGTGAATCTAACAAGGGAATCGTAGAATCCTAACCGTTGTCGCTCTAATCAACTTTAATATGCCCCCATAAAATTTAAAAAACTTCAACCATGAGGCCACTTGATTTGATATCATAACTTGACACACTAGAAAACTCAAACTCGTCGCGGTAAGGAGCTTGGAGCTAGCACGGTGGGCAGCACGACCATCTTCAATAGCAAAATCTGTCTTCCCTAGCTAAACCACTTTTCCTTCCTTAGACTTAAACAACAAAGCCATAGGACTTTGAGGTTACTTGCTTATGCAACATAAATTCTCACCTCATTTTTAGGCCTTTGCATAGCTATGCTATACAATATATGCCCTAACTCGTCTTAGGATTCCGAGATTATCGTTTGTCACGACCTAAATCCTCATATCCTCTAGGCTATTTGTGTGGTTATTTTACACAAATGTAAGCCCTAACTAATAAAATTGGCAGGATGAAACACCTAAATATTTCTCATCAAAATTGAAGCCAAACATTAGGATAACTTGGGAAGTCATCGAGGTTCACCTCTGGATCCATGACATCCCCTGGTTCTTCCTCCTTTGGATTCTATAATAAAATGTTCCAAAAATTTGAACTAATCTCCTTTCACATCTCTTTGTTCGATCTCATTGAAAATTCCTACCCTTTGAAACTCCTTGAAGATAATATTTCTTGATTTTTATCGAGAGTCTTCTTAGGGCCTACCCTTTGAAATTCCTTGAAGATAATATTTCCTGATTTTTATCGAGAGTCTTCTTAGGTACTTTGGTCATTTAATATGTAATTAACTATAGGGGCTTGCCCTTATAGGAAGCATGTCCGAACCATTTGGTCATTTAAGATGTAATTAACTATAGGGGCTTGCCCTTATAGGAAGCTTTTCTCGAACCGTCCTACTCTTTGAAATTCCTTGAAGATAATTTTTCTTGATTTTTATCGAGAGTCTTCTTAAGTGACTTTAGTCATTTAAGATGTAATTAACTATAGGGGCTTGCCCTTATAAGAAGCATGTCCAAACCCAGCTATTCTTTGAAGATAATATTTCCTGATTTTTATCGAGAGTCTTCTTAGGTGACTTTGGTCATTTAAAAGCGTTGAAGAGTCCTACCCTTTGAAATTCTTTGAAGATAATTTTTCTTGATTTTTATCGAGAGTCTTCTTAGGTGGCTTTGGTCATTTAAGAATATTTCATGATTTTTATCGAGAGTCTTCTTAGGTGACTTTGGTCATTTAAGATGTAATTAACTACTTTCTTGACTTTTATCGAGAGTCTTCTTAAGTGACTTTGGTCATTTAAGATGTAATTAACTATAGGCTAGATTTTTATCGAGAGTCTTCTTAGGTGACTTTGGTCATTTAAGATGTAATTAACTATAGGGGAATTTTTATCGAGAGTCTTCTTAGGTGACTTTGGTCATTTAAGATGTAATTAACTATAGGGGTACCCTTATATGAAGCATGTCCGAACCCAGCTTAATATAAACCCTATTTAATCTTTTATATTAAATACGAGTCTTCTTAAGTGACTTTGGTCATTTAGGATGTAATTAACTATAGGGGCTTTCCCTTATATTTCTTAGGTGACTTTGGTCATTTAAGATGTAATTAACTATATGGGCTTGCCCTTATAGGAAGCCGGTGACTTTGGTCATTTAAGATGTAATTAACTATAGGGGCTTGCCCTTATAGGAAGCATGTTCTATAGTGGCTTGCCCTTATAGGAAGCATGTCCAACCTTTGAAATTCCTTGAAGATAATATTTCTTGATTTTTATCGAGAGTCTTCTTAAGTGACTTGTCCTACTCTTTGAAATTCCTTGAAGATAATTTTTCTTGATTTTTATCGAGAGTCTTCTTAAGTGACTTTAGTCATTTAAGATGTAATTAACTATAGGGGCTTGCCCTTATAAGAAGCATGTCCAAACCCAGCTATTCTTTGAAGATAATATTTCCTGATTTTTATCGAGAGTCTTCTTAGGTGACTTTGGTCATTTAAAAGCGTTGAAGAGTCCTACCCTTTGAAATTCTTTGAAGATAATTTTTCTTGATTTTTATCGAGAGTCTTCTTAGGTGGCTTTGGTCATTTAAGAATATTTCATGATTTTTATCGAGAGTCTTCTTAGGTGACTTTGGTCATTTAAGATGTAATTAACTACTTTCTTGACTTTTATCGAGAGTCTTCTTAAGTGACTTTGGTCATTTAAGATGTAATTAACTATAGGCTAGATTTTTATCGAGAGTCTTCTTAGGTGACTTTGGTCATTTAAGATGTAATTAACTATAGGGGAATTTTTATCGAGAGTCTTCTTAGGTGACTTTGGTCATTTAAGATGTAATTAACTATAGGGGTACCCTTATATGAAGCATGTCCGAACCCAGCTTAATATAAACCCTATTTAATCTTTTATATTAAATACGAGTCTTCTTAAGTGACTTTGGTCATTTAGGATGTAATTAACTATAGGGGCTTTCCCTTATATTTCTTAGGTGACTTTGGTCATTTAAGATGTAATTAACTATATGGGCTTGCCCTTATAGGAAGCCGGTGACTTTGGTCATTTAAGATGTAATTAACTATAGGGGCTTGCCCTTATAGGAAGCATGTGCTTTGGTCATTTAAGATGTAATTAACTATAGGGGCTTGCCCTTATAGGAAGCATGTCCGATCCAACCTAATATAAACCCTATTTAATTTTTTATATTAAATAGAGGAACTTGTCGGCAAATACAAAGGTTTTGCGGACCAGACGAATGTCATACTTTTCTTAGTTTATTTGATCAAGCCTCATCCTCAAGTCTTGTGTTCATCCTTCGGGATAGATACATGGTTTGAGGTATAGTGCTCCTTCATTTAAATTATAAAAAATATGGGGTCAGTTTGATTTCATAATTTTCTAAACTTCAATCTCCTTCCAAAGCGGGTGACGAGATTTCAATTTCAACGGCCGACAGCTTCTTACGGGCAACTCCCCCTCCAACCAAAATAGTGCCGACAGCTTTTGGAGAATCCGCTTGGGACAAGCTTTTCTCTCCATACAAATTAAGAAATATTATCTCCACACATCAGTAATGTATCCATGCCCCTCTTGGACCAAATTACACTTCTTCTATTGACATACTTTACCCATTTCTGTCTTGGGAAGGTATGGTCAACTGCTTGGACTTCAGGACTAGCTGTTCAACCATCTTTGAACAAAGGGGTTCAGAAGACCATTAACGACTCATTAATTTTTATTTTACATGGGGTCGGATCCCTAATAGATGTGTCGGTGGACTAATTCCAACTGGGCATTCTCTGCCACTAATTGGGTTTTACACTGGGTCCTAAAATTTTTCACATCTCCCTTCCAAAATTTATTTGCTATTTCACAAATTAAACCAAATCGTGTTGTGTTGCATGCACTTTGAGATTTTCTTACATTAAAATAATATATAAACAAGATTTGAAAATACCCATAAATTAAGACCCGCCCGGTCTATAGATCAACCTCTACTTTCAGTGCTTGCACTAAAAATTATGAGGTTTTGGCCATATAGCTAACCCCGAAACTTTCTGTTTTAAAGCCTGCTGCAATGGCTTACCTAATGCTGACCTTTTCCTGCAACCTGCCAACGGACCGTAGCGCCCGTAACATCGCTCCCACCATCAAGTTTGGAGCTGAATTTGAAGGTCTCGAGGTTATCCTCGGGAAAGCCCCATTCATGGTAATGAAGATCGCTGCTTCGAAAATACAAGAACCGTCTGCAGAATTCGGTTTGAACTTCATTCAAGACTTCCCTGCCTGCAAGAATGCTAATGCTACTGCCGTCGCGGCACCCATCAAACCTACTATCCCTGCTGCTGCTAAGGGGATAGAAGTGATGATCGTTGAAGAGTCGACTGAAGGATTAACTGTCCCGCCACCCGTGTTTGAAATCGGGTCAAGCTCAAGGACTGTAACACTGACCCGAACTCAAAGGAAGAACCACAATAGAAGAGTTCGAAGGGCTATCAAAGCCCAAACTCCTTAAAAGACACCCGTTGAGGAGCAGCCTCATCAAGTTGAAGAAGTGTTATCGGAAATTTATCCACTCCTATGAGGGAGTAGATTCAATCCTCTGACAGATATCGAAGGATATGAGAGTATCTGGAGGATCACTGTAGCATTACAATCACTTCATGGACATGGTGAGGAGGAAAAAAAGTTCACTCCTATCACTCGAGTTAGTGCAGTTTTCAGAAGGCTTGCTACCAAAGAAGGATGTTCGGTTAGCGAGTTACTTAAACGAGTGGGAGATGCAATTTCCCCTCACATGAAAAACGAAATTTTGAAAGGCGTCAATTTTGAAAGGTAGACTTTACTAAGAGGAGTTTGATGTTGTGCCTTTCCCCAAGTGCTTTGAGACCCCAAAGTTCAAGATATTCAATAGGATTGGAAATCCCAGACAACGTATAGCACATTTCCGAGCCAGTTGTGGCAACACAAGGAATAACGAGGCTCTACTCTGTCAGCAATTCGTCAGTAGCTTGGTAGGGATTGCTTTTGACTGGTACGCTGACTTGCCCAACGGGTCAATTAAAACATATTCTGAGTTGGAATAGTTATTTGTGAAAAGATTTGTCGGGGCGTAGCATCATGTGTCTATTGGAGAGCTCATGATGGAGAAGCAAAAGCCCAGCGAAACTTTGGCAGACTATATTTTGAGGTGGAGAAACCTTAGCATGAAATGTGAACCCCAGCTACGGGAACATAAAGCAATTGAGATTCTACTTAAAAACATTCATGGGCCAGTAGCTTTCATGCTTAAGGGACTCACCATCAAATTGTTTGAGAAGCTACTCAGTAAAGCCAACAGTCTTCAAGAAGAAATGAAGCACATGGAGCCACATGATGAGAAGCTACTCAGTAAATCCAGCAGTCTTCAAGAAGAAATGAAGCACATGGAGCCGCATGAAAAGGCTAAGGTGACCAGAGTGCTCGAAAAGAAATTAAGAGTAGTCGTAACTATGGACAAAGGAAAGAAGCCGATAAAGATATAAACAGAAGAACATCGCCAGTCTTCATCACAATACTCTCAGAAATAGAGCAGTCAATCGAACCAACGGCCGCCTCAGGATGGATCACCTCGAACAACTGGTAAAAGAATATCCCGGTTAGAGCAACAAAAAGTTGTGTATTCTTTCAAGGATGAAGCTGTACCTAAAATATTCCAAAGCCTGATGAAGAAACCAAAATTCAAACTACCTGATCCAAGAAAACCCGAGGAGGTGGACAAGAAGAATGAACCAAATTATTGCCCATACCACTGGTTCTTGGGTAGAATATAGACAGGTGTTTCGTCTTTAAGGACTAGCTCGAGAAGAACCTCAAGGAAGAGAATATAACAATCCCAAAGGAGTATTTCAGAGAACCTTAAAAGGTTCTATAAACATGATTTCAGCTGAGCCAATCTCCCAAATTGATTCGTTGGTTGGAGTAGATGGATGGAGTACAACTTGGGAAGAACTCAAGAGGGTCCTTAATTGAATATAGGATTCATCGAAACAAGCTTCTACAAATACCAAAAAAGAATGGAATGAGGTCTGGAGCAGATCGTCCAAGAAGATACTGAACAAGACACAGTGTGCAACAAAACAAGCCTCCATTCAGAGTTCGCAACATACCGAACCCGAGATGAAGGTTGCACCAAAAGATCCGTCGTCGTTAAGGATAAAGAACAAGAAAGAGAAAAGCGTCAATTCCAAGATTGATAGCACGGGGGGTAGGATAGGGGCTGCCTCTACTAGATTGGTTGTCTCAGATTTGGGGAAAAAAATCCTCAAACCCTTGACTTTGTATGATTATCTTTTTGTCCCTCCGGGCCTTATGAATATAATGATTTTGATTTTGGCTACATTTTGATTGTTTCTGGTGATAACGTGACTGATTATGACCGATCTAGCTGCTATCTCGATTCCCAAAATGATCCTCAAATCGTACTCGAATCTGATGAACTCGTTGCCAAGTCCAAAGAAGACATCAATAATATCGCTTACGACAGCACTGATAACGAGGAGCTAGTTCTCGAGCATCATGGTACAC